>JANVCC010000047.1:4655126-4843358 GCA_025345505.1 Todiramphus chloris collaris
AAGGAAGAGAGGAGGGCAAGGAAGAGAGGAGGGCAAGGAAGAGAGGAGATTTCTGAAACAAGTTCCAGCACAAGTAGTAACATTTCAAACTGAAGACAGAAGAGCGGAACTGGTCAAATCACACTTAGCAGACTAAAAGAACAGAAAAAGTCGGGGCATTCAGGTTCCCAAACATGTAGTACAGTAAATAAAACTGCTCGACACAACATTCTACAGATGTTACATTTACTACATAAACAACATTACCTGAGCTTTGGCCAGGTCTTGTTTCAGGAAAAACAATGGATCTGTTCTTTATTTCCATTTTTGTTAGAGGGAGCACAGAGAGAGGTTTTGCCACATGAACAGTTGGACTTTCAGACTGTGGAGCTAATATCGAACGTCTTCTACATGGAAAGTCTGCACCAGCCACAGTCTGTGCAACTGCCTCTTGAATCTGCACTTTAATAAACTTTTGCACAATTTGGAGAAAAAGAAAGATTTAAACAGTAAACATTGCTATATTGACAAGCCAAACCATTTAGCTCTATTTCCTTGAGCTGTAAGAGCTCATGATGCTCAGCTCTACATTCCAACAAAAAGTCTCGCTAAGTCACCAGGTCTTCTCTAACTTCAATTCCAAGTTCAAAGATTTTAGATCAAGTTTAATTAGGAGAACAGGAAAATTTACTGAAAAATTGCTATCTAGACATTTTTATTCAGTGGGAATGAAAATTTTGTTAAATTTAAATGAGAAGTCCCACAATACCCTCCGCTCACAGAGAATGGGAGCAGGGCCGCCTCACACAGAACAAGCTTGGTGTTCATTTCTGCTACATCATCAGCACTTCTAAAAGTTTCCACTAACACCAGTAAAATCTTAAGCTTTTGCCTGATTGGATAGGTAGCAAAGAAATGTCAAAAGCATTATCAACTACCAGATCTCTTAGAATTTGACTGGTTTTGCTACATTCTCTTCTTTTGTCATAGGGTTCTTGTTTTAAATCCTGTTCTCACATGCTAGGGTATCACATAGCTAAATATGTGCAGAGTCTCCATTTCCTCAACTCACTCTTTTCATCAACTTCCCTGTTTGTTTGGTGGGGATTCTATAGCAGTTTCCAGTTCTGCATCATACCTCACCTTCCTCCAAGAAGGAAAGTAGGTAGATATGCTGTTTTATCCTTTCAGTGTCTTTTATTTCTCTCTCCATGCACTGTTACAAGTAACCCAAATTACATACTGGCTGTAAAAATGAAAGAAGAGGTGTTTATTTCTTTGGAGGTGATTAGCAGGGAGTCTTTCTGCTTTTACACTGATGAAAGAAGAAATTGTTGACTTCGTAAGTTTTATTTATATGCCTTAATTTCATCAGGGAGAAGTTTCAGATTAAAATGCATGAAGACCAAGAACCTGTTCTAGACATTCTTTATCACAGTCTTGTCAGGCAGAAGCTTATGTTTATGTCAAGGGAGCTCAAAAGGACACAACAGGGACTTTAATAAGTCCAATAACCTCCTTTCACTTCTTTTACTTTAAAATATTATACGGAGTACTTTTATACATGCATGTGTACGTATATATCTATATTCAAGAAAGTAGACAGATGCATTTTTGCTGGCAATTCAGTCTAAGCATTCACATCCTGATATTTTTTCAGAGATGAAGGAACTAAACGTCAGTTTGCAGAACAGAGTCTCAACTGTGCATGGGTTTGTTGACTTTTTTGTTTTGTTTGCTTTTTTTTTTTTTTCTGTTTTGCTGTGTTTTTTTAAAGATAGCTTTACAGATTAGAGAGAATAATGGAAGTTGACAGAACTGCTGTCTCATACCTAACAGGTTTTAGCAACTTTACTAGACCTTATCCAGAAACGTAAAATCAACAGTTTAATCTCAACTTTCATGTTGAGATGTGAGCCACGTACCTTTTGTCCATAATCACAAAGAATATAGATTAGGCCACTCCAAGGAATTAATGAAGGCTTTGTGGCAAGTGATGGATTAGGACTCACCAGAATTAGTGTACTGCTCCTAATAAAAGAAAAATATTAGCACAAACCTCATATTAGAGTATCTACAACAGATCTCACTAGCCTTTGCTAAAAGGATGCACTTTTAGGATAGCAAGTAAAAAGGGTCTAAAGAGAGTTCCATTTAAGGTATTCAGATATCCAACATATTATCAAGCTTTAGTAGACAGAAACTTCACACTAACATGCTTTATGAACTTCTCACTGATGGCTGGATAAGGGTCCAGAGGGAAAGAGTAAATCTTACCTATTGTTATCATATAGAACTGCTCAAGTCATATAAAGCAGATAGATCTACTACATGTTTCAGAAAAGTAAGTTAACAATTTTAACTAGTTCTAGTTTAGTTTTAGAGAAGCTTGCTTTCCTTCCTCCCATGCAGAACTGATCTTGGAAAAAAAGAAAAGCCTTTCAACCTTCTCAATTCTTTCTCTAGTTAGAAGACACTTAAGAGTCTAAACTCACTTGAAGCAGTTAGGGCATCACACAGTAATTTGAACCAGTAAGAACATGGATTCTGATTTACAATGTTCCATGTTCTATACTAGAGACATTTAAATAAAAGAGAGGAGAAAGTAAGCACTGAAATATTTTTAAAATATGGTCATAGGTTGTACATTAGCAAAAGCACTCAAGCTAATTCTTCAGCTTAAGATGTCGTTAGCACAACACCTAGCATTTGAAAAGTTTAGTGTGGGAACAAGACCAGTCCCACAGGAAAGTCAATTCCAGAACCATAGAATTATTCTGGTTGGAAGAGACCTTTAAGATCATTGAGTCCAACCATTAACCCAGCACTGCCAGGGCACCACTAACCCATGTCTATGTCCCACAGCACTCATCTACCTCCAGGGACAGGTAGATGAGGAGTGCCTCCTCTCCATCACTTCTCCAGGCAGCCTGTTTCAGACCTTAACAACCCTTTTAAGGAAGAAGTTTTTCCTTCTGTCCAGCCTCCCCTGGTGCAACTTGAAGACATTTCCTTTTGCCCTCTTACTACTGGGGGGAAGAGACCAACCCCAGCGGGCTCCATCCTCCTTTCAGAGTTGCAGAGAGCAAGGAGGTCTCCCCTGAGCCTCCTTTTCTCCAGGCTGAACAATCCCAGGTTCCCCAGGCTCTCCTCACAAGACTTGTGCTCTAGACCCTTCACCACCTTCGCTGCCCTTCTTCAGAATCATTGCCACAATATGACCATCTCTGCAACATTCAACTATTAGATGTTAACGGCCTTAAAATATTAAATCAGGATACTGGTATTTCCTTCAAGAACTATGGGGTCCTTGACATTTACTGCAAACTTCTCAGAAAACTCTAGCGTTCCCAAAAGAGAAGCATTCTGTAAGAACTGTTCTTTTGGAGACTGTCTGTTTGTTGCAGGGGGGCAAAAGGAAAAAGCCCTTCTTGTTTTTCAAACAAAAAAGTTATTGTGAAAGGAGATTTTTGAAGCTTCAGCTTTGTTGACCATCCAGCTCCCAGGAAATTATGCAATAATAATAATAATAGTAATGGCATTTTCAGTCACAGAAAATTCCTATCCTCCAGGCAACTTTGTAGGTGACAGAAGAATATTTCCTCTATCCAAGGCTACAAAAGGATAAGGTCCTAAAATTATAAAAACTAGATTTGCAAGTTAGCTGATAAAAAGACTATGCCCTTGAACTAACTAAAATAGTTAGTTCCAGAGTATAGGCTAAACAAAATAAGATAAATTCCTAAAAAACTAACTAAAATTTCAAAATTAACTGAATTCTTAATCTAACTAAAAATAAATTCCTCCAAAACTTTGCCACACTGTCACATGTAAAGGAACTGTCACAAAGGAACTCACTCTGGTTCAATGACTCCGTGGTGTGGGGTTATAGTAAGGCAGTGAGCTGGCCATGAAAGCTCAAATGCCAACATCCTACTAGAATTGTTGACAATTTGTGCATGTGCAGTATCTGCTGTTCCATCTGTAATATATACATTAAAAAAAAAGCTATAAAAAGCTAACACATACAAAAGTTCACAGAAATACCCAGGATTCAGAGGTGCACCAATTAAGATGAAGAATTTTCTGCCTTATTTTCACCTTTATAATGCTTTAAAAACTTCATAGGTATACAATGCATATTTTATGTACAGAACACACTACCTCTGACAGTTTAACCAAAGCAAGTTTACTGTTTAGATGTAAAGCTACTGCAACATTATTGGGCAAGCCACATTTACAAACAAAAAATAATTATAACATAGTATACAGTACAGTTATTTTAATAACAGAGTGGTTATTTTATTAAATTTGAAAAATACTTACTAATAGAAGGAGATGCCAAAGTCAAAAACTCAGGTTTAACAGCCCAGTTCTGTTGATCATCTGATTTGCTCTGAACCAGATCATCCGTTTTTATAGGTAGTGGAGGACCCTGAGGTCCTTTAACAGGAAGAACATCCAAAGTTGCATTCATATGTCTGTCAGAGTTCTCAGATCTGAAAATAAGATTACACGAAGCAAGTATAGCAACAAAAATAATTATCTTAGTGTACTCTGTATTTCAGTATTAAATTCTGAGAAATGCTAAATGTTCTTTACATGGGCCTTCAATTTGTAATTTACTCAATAAGGGACCACTTCATTCAAAGGGTGGGGGTAGCCTCAGTGCTGACTGTTCTTCTGATGACTACACACTACCCTGGTGTATGGGCTGGACAAGGAAAAGTACACTACACCTTTGTGATAGGTCTCTATTTCCATTCCAGCTGTCAAAAACTCATCCCAAAGAATGAAGTCGTTACAGTCTTATTAGGATTACTATGAGAAATGCACTTTGGCCCATGCCTATGGGGGGGGGGGAGCTCTTCAGATGCAGACTAGGAGGTTGCAGATCCAAGTTAATGGTGTCATATTTGAGGGAACAGTTTACAAGTTATTGTAACAGTTTAAATAGACTAGAGAGAAAAAATATTGAGTCATCTAGATATTCACTGGAGCCATTCTCATTATAGAGGCAGCTCTTTCACTTGTAAAGCAAGTCAGTTTTCATCACTGTCATTAAAATCTTCAATGAAAGGAGATGCATCTCAGTTGGGTGTTGCTTGACAGTCAGCCTTATAGTTAACATTACCTGTCTGACTCCAAATAAAGTCCAGGAGACTGCTGAAACCCATCCCCATCACAAGTGGCATATCCAACCACAGAAAGGTTAATCTTTCGCATATTTGAGTAGAAAAGATGGATATCATTCGTCCCCCGTGGGATATCAAATACTAAAAGTGAGAATAATAGAGCAATTCTAAGAAGAATAGATTTATAATAGTCAGAAATGACACAACAGTGACTTAGGATATGGACCCAGTTAATAAGCTGTTGGTTAAGTTATCCTAGCTCATTAAAAAGATTACTTACTACAAGTTATCAGGCATAAATCAACATTAACATGAGATGTAACAAATCTAACTAGACACCTATTTTAATTTCAAGATACATATTTTCCACCTTCATACAAATGGTATATACTCATCTGATTCTATGCCAAAATAAAGTTTTACTATTTTTTTTTCACAGACAAATAAGACTACTACATTCCTAAGGCTTCACAAAAAGAGATTCACCTGGACCAAAGTTACTTTTCAATTATTCAGTCTATTCAATCTAATACTTCGCTATTTCATTTATTATACCTCAATATATCCAAAAGGTCAGGGATGTAGAAGTATGATTTAAAGATGAAATAACAATGTTTTATTAAACATTTTGATGATCAAGCCAAAGTTTTCTCCTTGACTTTGAACCACTTCATGTTGAATAGACAGACTGAACACTTTTGGAAGAAATAATTTATTTATTCTGTGTGTATATATATGCGTGTGTGTGTGTGTGTGTGTATATATATATATCTGTGTGTGTGTGTCTCTAACAAAACTCATTGTGGAAATATGTTCTTTCTTTAGGATGACCATTATTTCTGCACAAAGTTTCTTTTATTCCCTCCTCCACCTCCCAGCTGAACTCCAATCAGTTTGGGAAATCCCAATTTTCAACGATCCCATTAAAATATTTAACCCTTACAGCTCATTTCCTTTTCACCAAGTTACTATATCAAAAAGGCGAGTTCATGATTTCATTAAGATAACTCTGAATGCCAAGGTCACAGTGCACACAATTCCAGACCCAAAAAGTGTCAGACTCAAATCACAGCATCCAACACCTTGATGGTGCTACTTTCACAACCACAACTGACAGAAACAATTTTATACAAAGGCTTAGATGCTGTAGAGCAGAGTGAAGTGCATCATATGATACCTAGAAATGCACCAGAGCATCTTGCAAAGTATACTCGAGAACATGTAACAAAAAAAAAAAACCAAACCTATAAAAACAACTTGTGGATATTCCCACCGAAAAGCCAGTGAACACTGTATGTGTGAATTAAGACTGTACTATTCACACGGGATGTCACCAGGTGACAAGAAAGCGAGGAAGAACTTGAAGTTTGCATCATTCTTAAAACTAGTAAGAATAACCTTGTTTACTTTTGTAAGAGCTACTCTTCCAGCACCCCTCCTTGAAGGCATATTTGCAGTATTAGTCTGTCTCCTGGGGTGTTTTCTGTTTTTATAACAATGGTCCTCTCCTCAAATTTAGTGAGTGAGTACAGCAAAAAAGGACATAAGAGGGCAAAGATTTTTCATGTCCAAGATAAATAACCTTGAGTAACTAAAACTGTTGTGACAAAGTATGGAACAATAAAGTCTATTTCACAAATTCTGGAAAGTATGCTCTCAGAGACAGGAGAACATTAAGATGCAAGAGGTAAGCCTTATGTTCTACAGAAAGGGGAAAATAATTAAGCTACCATTACCAAAACTCTAGTAATACAGCAGTAAAAGATGCTCGAGGATGTTGAGGCTCTAGCACTGGCTTAACAACTTCAGAACCCAAGTATCTTCACCAGGATTTTGCCTCAACCAAGATGTGAAGGATCAACAATCTTTGCTATTCCAAGTCAAGACGACATGCTACGTATAGGGAAAGAATCAGACTACAACATTTATTCAGAGGTAGTAGACTTAGAACTGTAAAAATCTTTCCATATGTGAACAGAACTAGCTCAAGACATAGGGTTTGACAGTAACCTTATTAATGAAACTTGTGTGACTGAGCAGTTTCAGGGGTGAAGAAGTTGGTTTGGGATTTTTTGGGGGATGTTGTTTTTTTAAGGACATCTTTACAATATACTGCATTCCTTTTTAATAAGTTCCTTGCTAACAGAAGCAGAAGTACTTCTCTTGAAGTCATGGTCTTCTTCAGACACATCCACCTTCTCCAGCATTGTGTCCTCCACAGGCTGCAGGTGGCAATCTGCTTCACTGTGGACCTCCATGGCTACAGGAGGCCAGCCTGCCTCACCAACATCTTCACCAGAGGTTGCAGAGAAATTTCTGCTACAGTGCCTAGGGCACCTGCCACCCTCTCCTTCATAAGTCTTGGTGTCTGCAGAGCTGTCTCTCACGTGTTCTCACTCTTCCAGCTGCTGTTGCACAGCAACTTTTCCTCCTTCTTAAATATGTTATCCCAGAGGTGCTACCACTGGCACTGATGGGCTTGGGCTTGGCCTTGGCCAGCAGTAGGTCCATCTTGGAGCCAACTGCACTGACTGTATCAGACATGGGGGAAGGTCCTCACAGAATCCATCCCTGTAGACCCCACCACCTACCAAAACCTGGCCAATACCTCTGTCCACACTGAGAATTTTGCTTCTACATTTATCAAAACAGACATAGTGGAAAAATAAAACAGGAATCAAGGCTAAAAGCACTTTTTTTTTTTTCTTTCATCCAAAACCTACTATTAAATTTTTCTTCTACTGGGACACAGGCTCACCTTCTGTCACAAGCTGCTCCCCTTGAAATTCTTCATCAAATACAATATTTCTCAATACGCTGTTTTCTGGGACTATGTGCTTTTCTACCTCAGGTTTATACATCTTCGATCTGTTAGAGAGATAAAGAAACAAGAGAAGTTAAATTATCAGAAAATATTGGAAACAACAATTTGAAAAGATTGATAAAATCGCTAAGCATTTTTTTAACTTCATTAACATTTTAAATTCATCTTTTCTTAAATACACCAAGCTCAAATCTGTGAGCGTTCATTTAAAACTGAATTCTTTCCATAATCTTAAAATGGCTCAAGAAATACCTGCTCTATTGCTGCACAGTAAAAGAAACTACTGAAATAATGGCTACCATATACTTGTCTTGCCAAAAATACTTGTTCTCTGCTGTCAGTCACACCTACGTAGATGTCTGATAAGTACATCAGGCATCCAAGCGATTTTTCAATCACCTCAGGAAGCAGGAGAATGCTATTTTGGTCCTGAGTGAAAAGCCTTTAGAGGGGAAAAATTGCCTAGTCAATGGCAGAGTGGCAGCAGGTGGCAGCCACCAGCAGGAACATGGAGCCAAGGAGCATGACTGCCAAGAGGACAGAAAAGACTGGGAGGTATCGGGATACAAATAGTCCTGGGGAAAATAGGAACCTTCAGGTCATTAAGAGGAAACCTGGCACTCAGATAGGGTCAGACCATGGAGGTGGAAAGAATACTTCAGCACTACTCTCAGGTCTAAGCTACTTACCAGGCTGTTGACTATGTGTATTTCTGGAGCAAAGAACGTGAGCCACCAGTTGGCAGAGTCGGCAGATCACTCATTTCACACTCCTGCCCCTAAGTCCCAAATCATGTTCTCTTTCTACAGTTACAGAACAGGTTTGACTGGTTTACAGGACTCCGACGTTTCAAAAAATAAGTCTCTCTTTCCAATGATCAAAGGAGACTTTAGAGAAGCTCCCGCCATGAAACAGCCAACAAGACCACCGTGTTCAAGACCCAAATGCCATGCCTGCTGACTAATAAAATTAGCACAAAATTTCACTCTGTACCAACATCCAGAGTGAACAAAAAAGTTTCCAACACTACTTATAGGTGCATCAATCTTCTTCACAGCTTTTCTGCTGATCAGTAGATCAAAGCTTTTGCCCAAGAATTTTTGCCCTTTGAGAAGAAATCACTTATGGTGAGCACTGCCTCAGACAAGTTCATACAAAACAAATCGGTAATGAACATCATGTCAGATACCTAAAATAAGCCAATTTTCTATCAAGGTCACAAATGCAGCTGTCCCATGAACTTTTTACTCAAAGTCACACAGTTAAATTCAGCTATGTTTAATACTTTCCTTGGATACCAATAAATACAATGATTTTCATAAAGTTTCAGGCAATTACGTTTAAAAACCCATAGTGAAATATTGCCAGAAATTTTGCACTGACTGATGATCACCAGCACTTTAGTGCTCTGCCTGCTCTTAACATCTGACATTATCATTATACACAGCACAAGTCAGAAGCATCACTTATGTCATTAAAAGCAGAGGATGACATTCTTCAGCATCTGAGTTACACAGTGTGAAATGCAGAGTAACACAACCCCTGTTGAAGCTCAGTAAGATATATTCCACAAATTTCCTTAGAGTGTTATGAGCATATGTGAATGTGATTTCTCCCGCATACACAACTCCTCAAACACTCTTTGTCAACAAAATTCAGCAAACCAAGATGCAAGTCTTGTTCAAAACTTAACAGCACTGAATTTTAGTACTACTCCTTTTGTGAGCCTTTTCTTTAGAGATTAAATCTACATATATATTGGAGAGATACCAAGATGGAACACAACTCTCCTCTGGTACAAAAAACCAACCAACAAAAAAAATTTGCCCCAAACCCCACACAGTCAAATTCAAGAATGTAAAAAGAAAATAAACCCCTTAACTAGGATTATAGCTACAGTATATAAACAAAACTACAAACAAACAAAACAACACCCCACCAAAGAATCTACCAGATATAAGACTTACTAGACCTCTCTGTATCATCAATGTCTCTTGGTTTCCCCTTGCTGTTTTTGGAAACATGTTTAAACCATATCTTGGAAGCATACACCTCAAGTCTTAAATTTTATTCAACATCTCTCTCTGTTAGAACAGCAAAGTGCATCTTACCTACGGTACTGCTGCCTAGAAACTTCATCTCCACAAAAAAAATACACTGTTGATACCAATGGCTTTCTTTCATGGAAGTTCTTCTCCTTTGCCATTGGATTCCATGTTACAGTAACCACCTGATAAAATAAACAGAGTACATACTCAGGAAAAAAAAAACGGTCTTATTGTTAGTACTGATATTTAGAATGAGTCAACAAATTACTGCAACACAAGTGAAACAGGATTTAACACAAGTTAAGGGAGATTTATTAAACAGTTAGTCAGACACAGTCTCATTGATCACATTTATTTTAATTGAAATTAATAAAACTTGCTCAGAATCAGGTATTATACTTACTTGATGTGTTCCTTCTCTTAGTACAAACTTCTCTGGAGATACCATCATTACCTGAGGATCCATAACCGTTTTTGTCTGTAGGTTTGCAAAGCACAGTGCTTTAATATACGCAGCCCGAGAACCTGTATTTCTTATACAGAAGGAAGTTTTCCTTAATCCTGAAGGCAATAATCCATCCAGTGTCACAATGAAACTATCTGACAGTTTTTTAACGTTTTCTAAAGTTATTTTACTTGTTCCTCCATATCCAGATAATGGTATCTTGAAGGGAAAAAAAAAAAAAACAAAATCACCAAAAAAAAAAAATAGCACTTTGTCCTGGTTTGCTAAAACAGAACAAATTCTGTTCAGTTATTTTACTTTTCTGTAAAACTAAACAAAACAAAACCCTAACCAAAAAAAACACAACAAAAAACCTCTAAATCCCCGCCCTGTCTGCAGTTCAAGGCACACTGTCACAGCCAGTCTCTGCTTCCAGCAGTGACCACGCTCCATGTTCACAGTCACTGCCAAGGGCTGGCAAGGGCAGAAAGGCTCTTGCTTAGACTTGCTCCTCTGCAGACCAAGGTCACTGCTCAATCTTGTGCCCTGCACTGGGGTGTAGTGAGTAAGAGGTGGCACCTGTGAGGAGAAGGGTGCAGGACAGGTGGTCCTGAACTGACCAACAAGGGATTCCATCCCATGTATATCATACTCAGTATGAAGCTGAGGGATCTCAAGGGTCAAAAGCCTCTTCTTCAGTGGCCAGTGTCCAAGGAGGACTCTATCCATTCTGCCTTTGATCATAATCCATACTCCTGAATGCAGCTCCCACCTGCTGCCAAGTCCAGTCTGGGACTTCCCCATTGCCTGCTTCACAGCATCCATGGTGTGGGTGACATAACTGCCATGGGGGGGGGGGGCTGCGTGGTGTGAGGGCGGTGTTGGGTTCAATATTGGTTTTGTATATATTTGTATATATTTCACTTCATTGTTATTATTTTCATTATTTCTGTTCTAGTTTCCTTTTCCAACCCGTAAGTCTCTCTCCCTTCTTCCCTTTCTCTTCCCTCTTGAGAAGGGAAAGGGGTTAACAGAGAGCATCTGCTATTTGTCTAGTGGCCAGCCCAGCCCTAACCCTTGACATACTTCAAACAAAAGAAAGCTTCTCAGTAAAGCTTCTGTACAACTATGGTAAACTACATAGTTACAGAAAGACAAAACAAAATGCCTAAAGTGTGCACCAAAGAGACTTCGCGAGAAATAAAAACACCCTACGTTTATTCAGCCTGTTTCAATACTTATAAAGCAAGACATGTTTCAATTTCTTGGCGGTTCTAGAGTTAAAAATCTTAGGCTACTTTTAACATAGCACATACAAATCTTTATTCCTTCCTAAGGGGAAAAAGTGGATGGAAAATTGAAGGTAATACAGTAAAATGTAATGCCCACACCATCTTTAACAAGTATACAGATACACATAACGTATACCAAGAAAACTTTCAACTTGTTCACAGAATCAGCTGTTCAGTGCTAGATTTTAAATAATTATGAAAAATACGTGTTTAAAATTCTTAGAAGTTAAGTTGAGACTCACAGTAAACTTAATTCCTGGCTGCGATCGAATCCCCAGATGTTTGATTTCCAGCTTTGCAAAGAAGCAAGTTATTTGAGTGGGAGTGAACATCAAGTGTATGTTTGTATCTTCTTTGGGATGGATTTTGAGTTCCCAAATGCTAGTTAAGCGTTCTTCTGAGCCAAAGAGATTTTGCAGCTATAAAAATGGAGACATTAGAAGTGACTGTAATAGGAAAAATAAAAACAACAAACAAAACCCAAACAAAACCACACAGAAAAACTTACTTCACTAGTAACCCAAAATTAACTTACTCAAAATATGAATTAAGTCAGTTGGCAATAGCACAGACTTAAAGTTGCAATAGAACTTTATTTATATATAAAACATGCAACAAAAAAAAGACTAAGATCAAGCTGTTCCTACAATGATCCAGTGTGGTGGTACAGACGCCCCTACACATCGTAGTTTAGGTTACAGAGCTTTTTGCCTTAAATCCACAATAAGGCAAGGCCGAACTTACCCAGCACTACATTAATTCTCTCTCAGTTTAAGGTTTTTAGATATCCCATCTGAACATGAGGGAAAAAGGAAGATAGAAATGTAAGTGGACTACAAAACCCTCTAGTTATGGTCATTCCCAGAAGGCTAATTCCAGATTTTCTGTCCTTTGGAGCAAGGTCTGGAATTCCTCCTGCAAGAAGGGCCACAGATGGATCCCTTTCACTGAATGTGGACTCTGCTGTGCTACAGCAGCTTAAAGAACAGTAAGCAGCCCCAGTTTAACACAGTACACTTAGCATTTCAGCTCTTCCTAAGGCCGCCGGTATAGCTTAAGCTCTGCTACCCTGTCCATCTTGGCAGCCTCAGAGCAAATACACAGCCTGCTAGACACCGACATTTATAAAGGAACAACAGACAGGGCAAAGACATTTCTTATAAACATACCCTGGTAATTATCATAAACATTAAAGAGAAATTTTTTTGACAGTTACCCGAAAGCAATCTTGATCCTGGCCTCGTATCAACAATCTTAAATGCTGGGTCACAGAGGGAGAGTCATTTCGTAGAGTTAATGTCTTTTGGCTGGAATATAGGAAGTTGAGTTATATTTTACAGCAAATACAAATTAACTGCATGTATTTATTCTTGGAAACAATTGAAATAGGACAGTTGATTTTCAAGTCACCTCATAAAAAGAAGAAAAATCACTTCCTAGAACAACAGAATGTTAGTTAAAAAGTCATTTCTATCTTCTCAAACTTACAGACCTTACAATATATGCATCAGTACACATCCACCCTCATACAGCAGAAGAGCCCCAAAATATATATAAATCACAGCTTTTCTGGAGTTCCAGTACTGCATTTAACAGCTTGAACTTTTAAAGCAAGCAGCAGTTGTGCCAATACAAAAACTCCTTAAAAAAATCCACTTTAATACAGAGTTATAATTAGATTATCTGGAGCCACTAAGTTAAGCAGAAACAGTTGCAAGGAACTAAACTACAGGTAACTTTTTCTCTTTGTGTACTTTCCAACAACATAGTACCACAGAAAGTTATGGCCACTCAGCAGACAATTTTTTTTTTTTCTCTCCTGGCATTGACCAGGATTTGGGTACTCAGATCATCTCCAGCAAGAAAAGCAAGTGACTTTGTCATTTTAACAAGAAAAAACAAAAATAAATTAAAAAAAAAAAAAAATCAGTGAGGTATGTGAAAGCCCTAAAACTAGTGAAAACTTTAAAGAGGAGGATGGAGAGATTTTCAGTGGCTGACATTATTTTGTACTGTTGCAACAACAACAAAAACAAACAAACAAAAAAAAAATAATCTACAAATAATTTCAGCTTCCTGAAACCAATGGTGCATCAAAATTATTTTTCAGGAGGAACAAAAAACAAAAGGGTAGCAGCACCCAGGGAAGAAAAAGCAGTTGCCAAAGACCAAACAGCCAAAACTACTGAGTTAGCAATACACTATCTTAATGAAACAGAAATACAGGAATATAGCTGGCAGAAATGGTTTGGGGGTTTGTTTCTTTTTATACTACAAACATGGATCACTTTTACATAATCAGGAACATTATTAGATAGCTCAAAAAGTTCAGTATCAAAACAACACTGAACAAGTCCCTTAAGTAACACTTATTACAAGTGCAGAGATCTGCAAAACTTGCAGCATTTACCCACAAAAGAAGCAAAGTATGTCTAGACAATTCTGAACACTTTCACTAAATGATGAAAGAGTGAAGCTGTAAACTTGAAGCAAAGTTCAGACAAGAACTAGTCTGATGGATGAAGAATCATAATCAGGGATGCAATGGATTCTTCATCGATAGAAGTTCTAACCTTGGAATATATCCAAATTAAAATAAATTAAGATGTTCAACATCCGTGCTATTCAGATGGTCAAATTAATTTATCAGACTGGATTCTTCTAGTCTTAGTGGATGAACTGAAGGAAAACAAGTGTAAAGTTTTATTTCTAGCAGGAGACAGATGTCAAAAGAACCAAGAGAATTCTTCCATCAGCTTACTCAGAAAATATTTTCCACTGCATTTCTACTTACATAGCACATTAATCTTACAGAATCAGGTATAATTCTAGTGATAATTAACGAGTCCTGAAGAGCACAAAAAAACTCAAACAAGATCAGTTTCTTTCCCTAAATTTCTTAAATAAAAAAAAGAATTGTAATACACTGCTTCTCTTACTTGAGTCATAAACCAGCTTAGCTCATCACCTGCGGATTATTAAAGTGAACAGTAAGTTTTACTTCAAATAAATGTAATATAAAATACTTTAACATGACATTGTAGATGATCAGTTGCCCAACTTATACTTACACTGATGCTCCAAGGGATACTCCTCCCCAGGCAACGAACTGCTTGTTGGAGAGAATGGGCGGGATGTCGGAGCAGCCACCAGGAGCTGTGAGTGCAGGTCTCTTTTCCTCCGACACCACCTCGCCTTTTATCACCACTTCATACTGAGGCCCAGATGGCAGCACAAGGATTTTCAGAAAACTTGCAAAATAAATAAATACAGTTAAATCCCACCGCAGAACAATTTAGCATGCTGATGAAAATAAAACACAACTGAAAAAAAATATTAGATAGGCCTTTTTAAACTACCTTCTTTCAGGGAAAATACCTTCCCCCCCCCCCCCCTTATAACCTTTATGACAAAGGCCAGCTTTAGGCATAGTAAAATTTCAATCCTTTGGGCTGTAAGTGTGCATGCCACATGTCCCTCAAGCAATCTTCTGGAGTATTTCATCTGGAAATGGTTCAGATAAGTATTTCAGAGGCTACAGGTAAACAAATTATTTTTTGCCCATGCTAACTTCTGATTATTTGCAAACTAATTTTGGAAAGAAACAAAGTCTGTGTTTCCACACAGATGAAAGAGATGCCTTTTGAAATACCTGAAAAACTTCAATGAAGTTTTACAAGTGTGAGATTCCCAGGAGCATCAAAACTAAACTCTTGAGTCCTGTTAACAATGTTAGCATTCTAAGTCACAAACCCAAGATGTTTTCCTCACTTAATTTCCCGGGATTGCTGTGAGAAAGAACGTTGAGCCCACAGCCAGGGAACCAGCCACCTACAGCCGGCTTTCATGGTACAGTCTCTTCCCTACAGGGCATGAGCACTGGGCACACAATGACTGACACCTTCTTCAGACAGAGCAGAGAAATGGAAGAAGAGCAACAGGAGAACATGAAGTAGAAAGTGCCTAACCAATAATATGGGGAACAAGAGGGGAAAGAAAAACCCAATCAGAAAAACAAAACATTAAAAAAATCTATGAAAACAGGCATAAGGCAGGAAGTAAATGAAGCATTTAAAGAACAGGCTGAAGCATTTGCTATAGCACAGACAGACTTAGAGCTGGGAATGAAACTGAAGAACCTCCACTCCAGCTCTCATTGAATTTCTATGATGCCTCCTGACAGAGCCCTGCATCCCATCAGCAGTGAACATGAACTTTTAACTGCTACGTACAGTCAGTTTATTAAGTTTTTTTGGCAGCAGTTGCAAGTGGACTGCAAGGTTTCCAACCCTACTGAGTAGCCTGAGCCTGTAAAGTAAAGCAGTTACGCATAAGACCACAGGAAAGAACAATTAATCACTCTGCATGCCAATCCATTAGGATCATTAGCACAGAACTTCTCATTGTTTAATTTAATGCCCGAGGTAGTGAAGCTGAACATATTTCGGACAGATTCCTTTGTCTGTTATTACTCTATTACAGCTGAAACTGTAAAACATGGAACAAAACTCCACTGCTCTGGAGAAAGGAGTCAGACTCCTGCCATGGCCAAAACTATTCTTGCATGACACCAAGACTGTTACTTGAACCAGTCAAGTCTATTTTGCACAATAGTAGCTCAGTAGGTGCTAATGTGCAAAAACAGGAATGCTTACATCTGCAAAAGGAACGTGTTCATCACCCTTGTACAGGATTTGCAGCCCAACTACCATTTGATTAGTACAGCCAAAATTAATGAATACTCCTGATCATGATCTGTGCTCGAGTTTTTTTATATGTAAAATACAAATTACATTTCCCTTGTCTCCACGGAGTGAAGAAGGAGGAAGCAACTGAAGGGGCTACTGAAAATACATATTTTAAAGCTGTGCTTTACTTTAGAAACAAGCACCATATAAAGGGCTTCAAGGACTCATTCCATTTATTTACACTAAACAAGTCTCAGGCTATCTGTTGATCTGTGATGGGAAATACTAGATACTCATTAAGCTATGCACAGCAAGAGAGGAAGGGCAACTCCAGCAAAAACCTACTTTGCAATGAATGAGGACTCTCCTGAAAGCAAAGTTTCCCTTGTGGGTAAAACTTCCAATTTCTTCACAACCTAAAGGTCAAATGTAGCTCTAACACAGGCAGCATAAAACCCCTTCTGTTACCTTTCTGTAGTTGTTACTTTTTTTGGAAAAAACTGCACAGTTACTTTGGATTCCTCTCCAGCAAGAAGGAAAAGATCCTCAGGTTCAACAGCAAAGCAGCTGTCCTGATCCGAGGGCTGAAAGTCAGCAAGGAGAAAAGGAAGGGTTGGTTACTTATTTTAAGGGAGTAAGCATTTCTACAACAGGCAACACAATTTAGATGCGCATCTGTTGTGCGTGCAGTTCAGACAACTCAAATACACCCAGAACCTTTAACAACTTGCCCATTACCCTGCACTAGTTAAACTCTTCTCTAAAGCTGGACGCTCTAGTACAGATACTTCTAACAGAAGCATCTTAAGACATCAGCTGTGGTTGTAACACGATGGAAAGAATTTAACAGTAAGAACAACATGGCAATAGTACACCACTAGTGAAGGAACATCACAAGCCCCAGTGGTCCTACCAAGCATTACTGGTATCAACTAGGATGCAGTATCATGTTAGTGTGGCATTTGTGGCACTAGTTATGCATTCTATTTACATGGCTATTCCTTCAAGATATGATGGGCTTACAACCCTCAGTTATTTTTATTTTATTTTTAATGTAAAAGGGGACTGAATGCTCCTTGTGTTGATGTTGAAATGCAAGTTTCAAATGTGCCTAGTTACCTTTCAGTCTGGACCATGCCTTCCATGGATTCTCAAGAAAATTAAAGTTAATTAAAGAGATCATACATCTGAAAAGAACTCATTTCATACTCAGGCTGGCAAGATGTTCATTGAAACCTAATGCATCTTCATTAGGAAACAAGGACATTTCCCACTGCTAATGTTCCTTCTTGCTCTAAATGGGCTTTACTCCATGAGCTAATTAACATCTGCTGTGCAGCACAGGATTCACCACTTCTACATATTTACTATGTACTACTTAAAATCCATTTGTTAAATATCATAAAAGTTCGTTTGTTAAAACAAATATAACTGAAGCTGAGCAACAAAACTCCCATGCACTTTTTCCAATGATGTAAGCTAATCTCTTTGCAATCTTTCATTCTCTTTAGTTAAACTTGTAAGCTAGGATCTCAATGCTCAGCCCTCGTTTCAGTACAAGATTAACAGCACAAATCCCATGATTTCAGAAGGGAAAAGTCAACCTACCGTAATTTTCAAATTTACACCAATGTTTCCAGCATTTTTCAATGGCAGCTGCTGTTTGGCTGTTGAACCCACACTAGCAGACAGATAGATTGTCTGGAAGAAGTAAAGAAGAGTATGTATGCACTCATATGGATACGTATATATTAAAAACAAACATCATGTAAGTAGGAGGCTAGGAGAGGCAAACTATAAGCAACCAGCTCTAGCTGAAGATGTTCCTGCTCACTGCAGAGGAGCTGGACGAGATGACCTTCAAAGGTCCCTTCCAATCCAAACCACTCCATGATTGCCAAAATCCACTTTGTAAATACATACACACCTGTAAATTCTTTGGAGCGTGTATCCTGGCTGTTCCAGCTCTTGCTCGGAGAGGAATACTTTTAATCACACTGCTAGGTCCTGGACTATCCACCTCCACATCAACTCTTGCCACAAATACATCTGCTGGGCCCAAGGGATCTAGGAACAATTGCATAAGCAATAAAAGCAAGCAAGTCTACCAGCAGCAAAAGCCAATCCTATGGGTGCACGTCTCCCTTCAGTTACTGTCTGAGCTTAACACATTAATATTGTGGTGATAGTAACAGAAGTTCTGCCATTACCCTGGCAATACTCAGGTTTTTTTCCCCTCTTGTAAATAAAGTATCAAAGGATTTTATTTTTAAGTTTTACCTTTCTGTCAAATGTGGCTGAAATTGTCCCTAAAGTAAATAAAAGAAACCCATCTTAACAGACTAGCCAAAGTAGTTGATATTTGTACTATTTAGGAACCAGAAAAACTTGAGGTTTCTTCAAATCACTCACCTATTTTGGAACCAATCTAATGTTTTTCTTAAATGAGGATTTAATTCCTTCAGCAAAAGGAGCAAAGATTTCACAGATTTTGCAGTAGATAACTACAGTGTACAGTATGATACTGAAGCATAAATAACTCCTGTTAATCTTTTAGATGTTAAGACAGAAATATTCTGCCTCCTTCAGTTACTAAAACTGAATGGGGTACCTGAAATATGAGCATATACAAACCAAAGGTGGAATGTTTCATTTCAAGTTTGCAGCCTGTTCCATACGTTAAAAGCCAAAGTTGTGTCAGCTGAAATGAAAAATCAAATTGCTATACCTGAAGAAGAAATTTGTTTCTTAGGTGCATGGAACAGAACCCAAACTGTTAAAGCTTCAGGATCCTGAAAAAGAAATGGGTTGACTCATCACAGGAGGAAAATAATTACTGAGAAAACAAAACAAAAAAAACCCCAAAATAAACAAAACAAAAAAAAAAAAAAAAAAAACCACCAAAAAAACAAAAAAAAAAAACCCCACCAAAACCACACACACACAAACAAGCAGCAGAACTATACTGCTCAAATAGGCAGACTCCCCAAAAGTCATTCCTGTGAACTCGGGGACTCAGAACCATCATTTCAGACAGCAAGTAACAGAAGGAATCAGCCCACTACAAGCTACTCACTTGCCCATCATAGCTCGCATGTATCACGTGATTTACAACAGATGGAGCTGCTATCTGAGAAACTGCATCCATTTGGAAAGATTGTTCATTAGAGTGATTAACTGGTTCCTTGGAAAATGTGAAGCAACGCCAAGCTACTGCATTCTGTCAAAGAAATAAAGTATTAAAAGTATTACATCTCTCACTCACTGACAGTAACACTGACATAGCTGAGAAATACAGGCTGTTATTGTCTAGTGGGAGACAAAGCAGACAGAGCAGAGTCCTGCTCTTGCTCCTGCAGAAGAAGAGAGAATATGCTAAACTTGCTACAAAGTACATTTGGCTGCTTGTCTGAACAGTCAGCTGCTGTTCTGCTTGGACACTGGAATACATCTCCAGCTTTTCAGAGAAGAGTTTTAGGCAACACAACCCTTTCACTATCTGCTGCCATGTGTCAGGAAACACAGGGGCAGCATTCAATGTCTAGGCTGTATAAAACAAGAATAAAAATCAAAACACCACCACCCAAAACACCACCCATATCCCAGAAACATTTTTGTTGGTACCATGTCCTAGTTTCAGCTGGAATGAAGTTAATTTTCTTCCTAGTAGCTGGTACAGCCCTGCATTTTGGATTCAGTGCAAGAATAACACCGGTAGCGCTTTGATGTTTTAGCTGTGGCTAAGTAGTGTTTATACCAAGTCAAGGACCTTTCAGTTTCTCCCAGCAGAGGCTGGGAGTGCACAAGGAGCTGGGAGGGGACACGGCCAGGACAGGTGACCCAACTGACTAAAGAGGTATTCCAGACCATACAACATCATGTCCAGTATATAAACTGGAGATGCTGCAGCTCAGGTACTGCACCATCACAGTCAGCTGCTGGTGCACAGTACAACTGCTTATCACTTGTTTTGGATATTCTATTATTATTAATATTCATTTTTATTTTCCCTTCCTTTTCTGTCCTATTAAAACATCTTTATCTGAACCCACAAGTTTTAGTTTGTTTTTCCCCCCACTCTGACTCTGTGGCAGCGTGGTGCTTCGCTGCCGGCTGGGGTTCCCCCACAACACACCGCCACAGCAGACCCCAACTCCCACCCCACGATAAACTGATTTCCTGACTAACCAAAGATGGGGGGGGGGGAATCTTACATCTAGTGTCCAAGGTGGATTTCTCAATGACATGAAGTGTTTTGGTATTAAAATTCAGTATGGCAAGCAGTTAATTTTCACAACAGGAAGTTTACTCTACTTACTGCATTAATAATAAGTCTAATTGGCACAAAAGCATGAGTTTTGTTGAGCAGTTTCAGTGGAAGAGCCTTCCAGCTGCCAGAAGTCAAATCACCAAAATCCAGAATATCTCTTTTTCCCGTTTCCACCTGGTTTTAAGGCAAAGTATACTTTATAAGGAAGGAAAACCTCCAAAACAGACTATACCATACAAAGGCACTAAAGTAAGCATGTTATTCAACTATTCCATCCTTTTAGTGCTATACCCACATACCATACACACCTCCCAGCAGGGCTAGGAGTCTATGAAACACGTTCCCTCTGATATCAAAAAGGGTTACCATCCAATATCTCCCACATATTTTACCTCAATCAATCAAGTCAATCTTAGTGGAGTATTAATCCACCAAAACCCAGAATGCAATCAAATATTTTTGGCTAAATAAAAAGCAATTTAAACTAGGATTACTGCTAGCAAGTAAGAAATGTCAGCTTTAAACAGTTAATGTGACATTTCAGCAAGTTAAAAGGTACAAAAATAAATTAGGTGTAGTTAGTTTTTGTTAGGATAAAAATGCATGCATGATGTGATATGCAGCAAAATCCAGCTTTTATTTGGTACTTTTCCCATCTCAGGTACTTTCTCCAATCTCTATGCAGAAAGAGCACAGAGTTTTACTTTAATTTAAATATGAAGCAAATTTAAATGCACTATACCATGAAGAACGATGGATTTTGCCAAATTACACATTAAGAAAAAGTAAATTAAAATTTATGGGAGAAGGATCAAAAGTTAGAGTCATCCATGTGTACTCAACTAGAATATCATTACTTTAAAACATATATTTAGCCCAAGGCAAGTTAATAGACCACCTTAAGATGGGGGAAAAAAAAAAATAATTATTATTAGCTTCATTTAATGACCAAAAATTTTACTTTTATCAGCAATGTCAGAGATTATCACATCATTTGTTCAGGTGCCCCCAAAAGTATCAAGCCCATTTCTACTTTTTAGGAAACTAAAATTTAGTACTACATAAAGGCAGATTTAATTCTTTATGTCACACTGCTCCCACTTGGTTCTTCTTTCTAAGATACAAAGAATTTTATACATCCACTTTTAATTCTTAGTCTACAATAAGAATATGTTCTTTACAACCAAAAGTAAGCTGAAAGTACTAAGAAACCAAGCCAAAGCCTACTTGATGTAAAAACTGAAGAAAACTTTACAATTGGCAAGAAATGTTTGTTACATTTTCATGCCCAATGATAACCAACATAGCTGATACTTAAGTTTAAGATCTCACCCATTCTTCTAATAATGAAAGAGTAATACATTTTCATTTATTCTTTTCAGACAGAATCCTTCATCTCCAGCTACATGCTCTTCCACAACTAATACCTCCTAGAGAGTTATAATCTTCTCATAAACATTCTCCTTTATTCCCTCCCCACTCCAAACATAAGAAACTCCAGGTTCCTTTGAGGAACAACTTCTGCACTCCTATTCTTTTCCAGTGTCATTACCTATTCATTAAGTTCCAACAACGAGAAAAAAACACAACCCAAAACGCAGTAAGCAGCTACTTACTTCTAAATCAGGATTTTCAGCAACTGCTGTCAGAACTACCCTACTTGCCAAAGCCTCTGCCTGAACGACTGTCTCGGCATCCGCAGAAACTGGCCAGGAGGAAACATTGAGAATGCACTGAAAGATCCCCGAATGACAGGGCAAGAAAAGGATTTTCACATCATTGGTAGAATAGGGTCCTACGATGGCTTTGTTCTTGAAAACGAGACACTGGTATTTCATAGGATCCATCTGAAAAACAAAATCTCTGTCACTGTCAGGAGGCCTCTTGCCATAGGACAGCTTCTTTCTGAATACCACATTTATCTGGCACCGCCGCTCAGCACAGATATTTTATGCATATTTTTGATCGATTTATTTATTGCATCTTCGTTTTCCATCCCACTCAACTGTAGGCATTTTCTTTAAGAGTTAAATAAATCAGCCTGAAAGTTGCTGGGGTTTCTTTCCAGCATCTAGTGAAAGATTAACACTGGGATTATAGTATTTATTACAGTTGAAAATAAATTCATAAGTATAAACCTGATTTTTGAGAAAGAACAGCAGCAAATTAAGTAAACAAAGCCAATTCTACTTAGTGCTTTCTGCCACCTAGATGGGAGGAAGAGATATGGTGAAAGAGAAATGAAAAGTCAGTACATTCTAGTGCAGCTGCCTTAAAGTTTCTGTTGTGAACGTATCCATCGATAATCTTCAAGGAGAAGAGAGACTGCAAGTCACACTGTGTATCTTAAGAGTTAACTTGATTGAAAAAATGCTGGGCTCTTTTTAATTATATTGTGCAGTAAAATTAAATGTATAGATTTATTCACGGAAAAAACTACAAACAGGTCTGTCAATTTTAAAGTACTTAAGTGAAAAAACCCACTTCCTGGTACAACAGAATCTCAGGCTTGAAGCACTGCCTGTTACAGAGTGACTAGAAAAATACGTAAGACATCTTAACTCTCATATACACCTGCATATAGAAAACCACAGAATTGTGGTTTGGTGTTTTTTGAAGAGAAAATATTTAGAGAAACCAACATCAAAACCAGAAAATGTGCTCCTAGAAAGACACGTGCTACATCTGCTGTAAAAACTGTACCTAGGGAGGTATGTGATAAGGATTTATAAGGCTTACAAGTAGCAATATATCAAGTGAATCATTGTTCATTATTTGTCAGTAACAGGGAACATCAAAGAAAACCAGCAAGAACCAGTGTATAGGATCCACAACTGAACTGTGGGCAACACTACACAATTTCAAAAGATGAATGAGGAAAAAAAAGCAACCCACCAAAGAACTATTAAGAACACAAATAACATCTAGAGTCAGAAGTTTCCAGTCATCAAACTGCCAGAAGCTCAGAGTATACGCTGCTTGTTCTGCTGTTAATAATCTTCTCTATTCAGAGTATTCATTAGTAAAGCAAATTAAATACTATTGACGGACCTTTAGTCTAACTCATTCTGATGTTCTTGACATCTTTAAGCCTCTAGAACTATGATGACAGAAGGAGATAAAATTTAACAAAATTGAAGTCCAAGATACTCAATCTATGGCCTAGACACTACCCAGAACCCACAGAAACCAGAACTTAAAGCCTGCTCCAACAAATTCTCTGTCACTCAAGATCTCTTGATTTCAAGTAAAGTGGGAGCAAGCTGGACAAGATGTTTTAGCAGTAAAAGTCCTCAGCATTAATGCTTTTTTTTTCATAGAGCTGACTTCTCTTACATACAAAACATGGGAACAAATAAGTATTAAAGTCAAACCTTCTCTTACCTTCTCTCCATTAACTGAAACACTGAGTATTCCAATGCTAACCTGCAACCACCGTTCAGTTGGATTAAAAATGCTAAGAACTGTCTGTGATGCAATTCCCACACAACAGGCATTAGGGAGCTTCAACTCTTCTGGTACTTTCACGTGTCCTTTGGAAGAAAACACGCTCCTGTTAGTTCCAAGTCTCCAGAAGCAAACCAGCACCAAGGCTGCCACTACATCAAGTTTACAAACTCACTTGACGAAAGCTTCGGTATGGCAAGGACTTGATTAAGTCCTACAGTTCTCATAAGAATGTTTTCCACAAGCCTGATAACTCAGAATTTCAATCAGTTGTTTGTAACTTGCACCCTTCTTGAAGTTTTATTGTCACCAAAAGTACTTCTGGAAATCCCACAGACATTAACACACAAATAAAAAAATATATATATACACACACACTTTATGTAAACTAATACTTAGGCTAATATTGAATACATTGTGAACACTAACTCAGAAAATGTTAATATCAATATT
Source organism: Todiramphus chloris collaris (assembly GCA_025345505.1). Lineage (NCBI taxonomy): Eukaryota > Metazoa > Chordata > Aves > Coraciiformes > Alcedinidae > Todiramphus > Todiramphus chloris. The sequence goes on from JANVCC010000047.1 coordinate 4,679,708, forward strand.
ACAACATCTTTAGAATGTTTACACTGAGCAAAAAGGAGAAATCTTTTTTAACTAGAGTATAACTGTTACCTTCAAAAGTATTTGGGCATTTTTTTGCTACAGAGCACACTGAGTGCTCCTGAGTAGATTTCTGCTGCAGAAGCACAGTCATCAAAACTCAGCACCAAATCTAAAAGAAATCTTACTTCAAATATTTTACTTCCAGGGAGTCTTTAATACTAAAATATTCAAAATAACTCTTTTGGAGGAATTACAGCATTATAATGACAACACAAACCTCAAATGGAGGTAAGAGGTCTCTAGCACACATAAGACCAATCTTCATTACACCCAGAAACCCATTAAGGGGTATTCATTCAAAATCAAAGGTTGACTTCTCAGAGACACACATAATCATCTGAAGTAGTTTTAGCTACTTGAGCAACAAGCTTTATTGTCAAGCCACACACTCTTATTCCCCTCCAAAAAAAAAAAAAATTTTAGCACAACTACGAGGATGAAAATATAAACTAAGACTAGTATCACTGGAAATTAAGCTCAAAAAACTCGTTTGCCAAAACTCAAGTTCAGACTACATAGATATGCTGAGTTCAAAACCATGTACATAATTTCTGGTTTTGTACATGGACGACAGGCCAAGAGTAAGACTATTCAATTTTACTATTTTACAATGCACCAACAAGCTCAATTATTTAGAATAATCAATAAATAGCAAATAACCTATAAACTGTCACAAATTCAAACCTTCAACTTCAGTAGCTTGTTATTTAATCTGAAAGAACTAGGCAGGAAAAAATAGTACAGCAAAAAACCAAACAGAGATCATAGGTTAAAAGAAGTCTTTAAAATGAAACGGTAATTTGCATTGCTTAGGTTTAGAGCTAAGTCAAGACACAGAGAAATAGCAAAAAGTACAGAGGGCACTTGGCAGTTTGTCCTCCTTCTTCATAATCAGGACATAGCTTAAGCTCTCTATGCTCCTCCTCAATTTTTTTTGCTTAACCAACTGCTAATACCAAGTTATGATGAAGACAGAAATGTCATCTACTTTCCAGATAAAATAAACTGATTTCCAGAGCATGACTGGTCTTGCCTAGCATGAGCTGCAGCTAGGATTTCTCTTTCTCCTACCCAAGACAGTTCTAGATCCATTAAATAAGCACAAAACTAGTGAACTCCTGAAGAATGCTGACATTCTTATAGATTCTGAAAAATTTCTTGTAAGACTATTGGGGAGACTATGAGAATAGACATTGAATTCAGAGAGCATCACTAAATCAGGAAAATCAGTAACACCCATTTTAAAATAACAAAACTTGCATAAAGGATGATTGTGGTTACACTTGGTAGTCATCTTAATTTGATTTACTACTCTACAGCATCATCTTGCCCACACACCCTAAAAAACACACTTACCAATACCAGGTGACTTTGGCAACTCCCACTCATTTCTACCAGCTCCAAGAGGTTGTCCAGTACATGATTTCGTATTTAAGATTTCTTTGTTCCAGGAAGTAGAGTGTGGATTACAAAGCGAAGCTGCACTCAGGGAGCCAGGACCAATATTTGGACCTAAAGGAATTCCTACCATAAGTTGAGGATGCTCAGCACGTCCTGCTGGGATACCAGCACAAGGAAGTCCTGCTGGAAGAGCAAAACCTGCAGAGCTGCAGCCGTGAAACTGAGGCAAAACTGTATTTCCAGTAGATGGGATATTTCCCAGATGCTGTTGTGCGAATGGAGTAGTTGCAAGAGAATGTCCTGTAAGCAACGTGGGAACAGAAGAAGAAAGTGACTGACTCTCAGAGGTAGTGACGTGGGATTTAAAGCTTGAAATAGGAACATATTGTTCACCAGAGGAGTTTTGATTGAATGGCATAAAAGTGCTTAATCCAGGATACATGGGTAATACATTCAAGGCTGGTAAACCTTGCCTCTGTGCTTTGCTTGTTTGATCCTGCCACGCTTCTCGGGCTTCAACATTCACAGAAAGTGGCTGAAACACCGAGAATTTACTTGGCAAAGTTGATGTAACATGGTCTTGCTCTTTCTGATTTACTGGTACATTTGAAGGAACAGATGCAGGCTGCTTTTCGTTCTTGGGAAAGCCTTCTTTGGGCAGGTCCTGATGCAGTCCATCATCAAGTTTTCTTTGGTGACCTGCAAGATCCTTTTCTTCTGATTTCTGGTCAGTATTAAGCAGCGCTTCTTTTCGATGGCTTTGACATGAGAGGTCTTCTGGATTTTCATTTGTATGCTCCTGCGAAGGAGTTGGGCTGGCTTGAATTATTGTTGTGCTCAGCTCACTTGAATTTTCACCCTAGGAAACAAAGGTAATAAGCAGTATTACAAATTTTAGTAAAGCAAATTGGATACATAAACCAAAGACATTTCTTAATACTGATATTGTCATCCGATATGAAGAGAATTTGTCATGTATTCTCTGAAGTTTTGCTTCTGTAACATCTGTAGCTCTTCACCTTGAAACAGAAAACTTGGAACATCAACCTATTTGCTGTCTGAAGTCACATTCTAGCTAGGTGTACTGGGTCTGGCTGGGATGGAATTCATTTTCTCCATAGCTGCCCCTGAGGTGCTGTATTTTTAGATTTGTAACCAAAACAGTGTTGGTAACGCAACAGTGTTTGGGCTGTCGCTGAGCAGTGCTCACACGGTGTCAAGGCCTCCTCTGTTTGAGATGGGAAGAGGTAAGGAGGGAACAGTCAGGACAGCAGACTCCAACTCTCTCTCAGCACAAAAGCTAACTAACCCAAAGGAATAAAGTAACACTGCAGCATTATAAATGAGACTTAGGAAAGTACTCATGATACCAAAGTAAAACCCTGGCAGACTACTTGAGGATCTCCTTGCTGAAGTATCCTAAGGAACAACAACTACTCAAACAGTAACATCTCTTCAAGACAGAGGCGAACTAGGATGCAACCAGTTCCACCAAAACTTCAGAAGCCACCCATTTGTACGAGATGACAGGAATCTAGAACCATGCGCATTTCGAACGTGAAATAGACCCAAGAGCTGATGCTGTGCCAGCAAGGACTGCAAGCAAATACCCACTTCAATTTGTCCTTGAGTTCCTTCCTACAGGACTGAAATTCCCACTGGAAATATCAAGACGGGAAAAAACAGATATTCCCTGTGTAACCTGAGCAACTAGAAAAAAAAAACAGGCTATAGCCCAGAACACACTCTTCCTTCTTCCTGATGCTTTCAGCACAAAGGCATAGTGCTGCTGGTGTTCCTACAGGAGAAGAAGGCTTCACTAAATTTTCACTAGCCACCAGTCCTGAAAAGCAGGAACTGAGGCAATAATCACATAGTAGATATTATTTCTCTTGCCTGTATTGGAGAAATCCACAACCAATAAAGATATTACAAAATAAATGGAATGGCTGAGATTTACACAGATATGGATGCAGTCAGAGAGGTTTTTTTCAGCTTTTGTTTAGTTTTTAAAGTTCCATCCACATTTCCACACCCTTTGGAAGGGGAGAAGTGTAACAGAAAGATTCCAGATTCCAAGGAACCCATGGATTTAGATAAAAGTATGCCAATTATCTTAATCAGCATAGGATTGCAAGTCTGAACAAAAGCTTCACTCCCAGGACACACTCTTTTCTAAGAACAGTCAGGATGACTGTCAGTGGTAGAAAGGGATCGGTTCAGTCCTGGAAAAAAATGAAGTTAGAGCTAAAATACACATTTATAAACATCTCTTTGGAAAAAAAAAAAACTCAGCAAAATTATTCCCCTAGCAGCTGAAATTGAGCAGACAGAGACCCTCAGGAGTGATGAAAGCTGATGCATATCCTGCAAACTACTAGTGGAATACTGCACTCCATTCCAGTAACAGAATTGACTTAAACTGAGGGAAAAATTGAGAGGGGAAAAATAAACCCTAAGAGTTAGCAGTTCTTTCAATGTTTTACTACATTTATATTCATTAGCATTTGTGCATTTAACACAATCTATTTCAGAATTTAAATTCTTCTGGGGAAGAAGCAGATCTCTCTTCCCTATGCACAGCATGTCCTAAAGTTTTCTGAAACCCTTATGGCTTCTCTAGAGTTATCATAGAAATCATAGAATACCAGGTTGGAATGGACCTCAAGGTTCACCTAAATCAATCCTTTAAGGTAAACTATATATATATATATATGTATAGTTTATAATCTCCCAAGGGAAGTGGTGGATTCCCCTACACTGGACAGTTTTTAAATATATATAGTTTCAATGAGATGGGTCAGCACCCTGTCAAGCTGAGTCTTAAACCTGTCCAGTGTAGGGGAATCCACCACTTCCCTTGGGAGATTATTCCAAGGACTAACTGTTCTCACGGTGAAAAATTTTCTTCCATAGCCCAACTGGAATCTCCCCAGGAGTAACCTGCAGCCATAACCCCTTGTCTTTTCCATGTGACTGTAAAAAGGGAGTCTCCATCTTCTTGGCAGCCATCTTTTATGTGCTGGTACATGGTAACAAGGTCTCTCCTAAGCCTTCGCTTCTCAAGGCTGAGAAGGCCCAGTTTTCTCAGCCTTTCTTCATACAGCAGGTCTGCCAGTCCTCTGATCATGAATTATTTTGACCATTAAACAGTTTGGTTTGGGAGCAAGGAGGAAGGTGTTGGTTTGTCTGACTGTTTTGAAGAAAGGGAATTAATACACATTTACAGTTCAAGCTTTTCTTACCCAGGAGGTCTCCAGATGATGCACTATAGCTGTGCTCTTTAGGGTACTGTCAGATGCAGAGACGTATGTTAATCTGCTCATGCTAGGAGTTGAGTAAACTGACTGAGGCAGTACATTCTCTTTACAAGAAGATTCCTGACAACATGAGGTGCCAGTGAAGTCAGTTTCAGACCTGAAAAAACAACATTATGTCAGTATTAGGCTGTATTTCTAATGCTGTCCCAAGAAAAAACAGTACTACACTTTAGCTGTACTATTCTAAAAGTCAACTTGCTTAAGCCATTTTGTTTAATACAGTCGGTAGAAATGAGAAATCAGCTCCTAATTAACCTTTACAAGTTCTGGCTTTGATGAACATAAGCCTCATTTTCATTGGCTATAAATCTCTAAGGCAAAGCATCAGAGTCCCACAACCAAAGTCAGACACTAAGGTCACAGAAACAACACAACTTATTAAAAGAAAAAAGGTGAAGCAATATAACTTGTATTTAACTAGACGGAAGAATGTCAAATGAAACCATTTAACATCCAAGGAGACACTCATCCGTATTTCCTAGTCACTGCTGAGTCACAGAATCCTTTAGATTAGAAAAGACCTCAAAGATCCTTGAGTCCAGTTGTCAACGCAGCACTGCCAAGCTGCAGTTTAAAAATATGTAGTCAAAAGCAATACAAACATTTCCCCCCCATCTTCTCTCACAAGCAGCAGTGAAATCAATCAGAGAACAAAAACAAGCGAAATAGAAGTTTAAAACCCCACAACTTCATTGGTCTATACAATGTCAAGCTTTGTTACCATGTATTTAAGAGCATAACCCCCAAATAAACAAGTTTATTTGTAACAGCAGAATTACATTAGAACAATTAATAAATATGGGATTCAATAGCTCCATCAGAGCAAAGTTTTAGCTATCTGATGTATCTGACTCACTACCAGCCTGAATATTTTGTATTCTTGCATGACTGGGTAATCCTGAGCAGAAACAGCAATGTTCCTATCCAGCATCACTGTCTTATGAGGCCAGTGAGGAAAACAACAAGTTAAATCCTTAAGATTGATTTTTTTTTTTATGTTTGAGGAAATAAGCAGAAAGCTTAGTCCAAGAATGAAGTCTTAGCCTTAGTCTAAGAAGTCTTAGTCTAAGAACGAAGTCTTAGAAATTCTATAAACTGAGATCAAGGACAATATTCAAACTAAAACTTGATCCTTCAAAGATCCTTAATCCTTAAAAAAGCATCAATAATTCTTATAACCTGCACCAAGAAATTTACCCTGAGAATGCTGTTCCAGATGTTTCACTAGGAGAAGAGTGAATCAGTGGTGAAGTTGAAGGTCTGAAGCTATACTGCTCATCCTCCAGAGGCTGCAAGTCACACTCAGGTTTATGCTCTGATAAACAAACAGAATTTAATAACAGTGTTTATTTAAGCATAGGGAACAAATCTACTGTCAAATAAAGTGTTTTCAACAACTGGTTATATTTCTATAGGTTTACTTACCAGTACTGTTCTGGGAAGTTGGAGACAGGTCCCCAAAAGTTACATGTTTCACATTCTCACTGCAAGCAGTACTGGCAGCTTTCTTTCTCTTCTCTACTGGTGCGTTTTGCTTCTTTTCATCATTACTCAATTTCTGTGTAGGCTTTGCTTTTGTAGGACTTATTGAGAGATACTTACTAGACTGCGTGGCAGGTTTTAAGTTGCTGAGTGACAGAGCATTTCCTGTATTTCGCTCCGCCAAATCATTGCACAGTTCAGAAACACCATTTGTTGCTGGACCTCCCGTTTCTGTGTCTTCCCTGTTACAACATTTACTAGGGAGATTGTTGGTCTGGTAAGGAAACAGAATTTTCCGCGCCGCTTCCATTTCTGCTGATGAAGGAATTCCACACGTCTGTACTTCATTTCCAGGAGGTGAGGTACTTGATCTAGGATCAGCATTCACTGACTGTAAGTGTTTACAGTTTCCTAACTCTGACAGCTTTTCTGAACACTGAACATTACTCGCAGCTACGTCTTCATGGCTGGGAGCCCCAGACAGATTAGAGAAATTCAGAGTATTATTTTCTTTATTAGAGTAACTCAGAAATCGCTTCTCTCTTTCTTGCTGCTTGCTACGTTCATTTATCAAGTCTTCTACAAGAGAATCCTTATTTTCATCTTTACCCAGTGAAGAGGTATCAGGCATAGGGTTCTGGACAGATGCTTCGTGTTTCGTACTCTCATATTCACTTTCGTGGCCAATCTCATCTGTTTTTTTGAGGTATTTTTCCATATCAAATGCACTATTTTCCTCACTGCTGGATAATACCTGATCAGCAGAGTGTTCTGTCTCTTGAACAGTCCCAGGAAGGAAACATGTTCTTTTACTTTTATTGGAGAGAGCCATCATCATAGCGGCTAGCTGGGAAGGGTCAGCACTGGAGGAAGCATTGGCAATAGCAGATGCAATCGTGCTGATGCTCAGGACAGAGTCAGAATGATTAGATACGCTGCCTTCAAACTTGCCTTTGTGAATTCCACCCTACAACAAACCAAAGCATTGGATTAAGAGATTTCTGTCGAGTGCTTTGTTTTCTGTGGTTTGTTTTAATTATTTTGCATTTCAGTATAGGGTAATATATTAACATTTCTAGTTGACAAATATTTAATCACTTGTCAAGAACACTGCAATAGGCATAATTCTTATTGTACTGATTTAATTCTACTTCACAAAGGCTTGCTTTTTTAAGGATTAAAGATTGGCTGCTAGGAAGCCTTAGATCCTGCGAAACTCTTCAAATCCTAAAATGTTTTAATTGAACTGGAAGAACTGGGAGTCAAATCCCATTAGAAACAAAGTGCAAAGACTTAATACACAGTATCTTCCCAATTAGCTTTAAATCATCTTGCCTCTCCACAATGGGAAGACAATGCTATCTCTACAGTTTTCTCTATCACTCGGGTCTGATTTCTTCTTTAGTTTTCAGATTGGCTGCTCTTAGCAAAGGACATGAAGTAAACAGTCATGTCAAGACCACAACCTCCTCCCACCTCTCAGATACAGATGCATCCAGGAAGAAAACAAAATATCTGTCCTGCTGTAGATACACACGCACATCTTCACAGCATCCTCATATTATCCCTCTGTGAGGCACTTTAACAGGCCAAAAAGACAAGAAGTACCTCATGGAGTTCAACATGAAATGCCAAGATCAGCACCTGGGGAGAAATACCTCCATGCACCCATACAGGCTGGGGACCAACCAGCTGGAACACAGCTTGGCAGGAAAGGACATGAAGTTCCTGGCAGACATGAAGTTGACTGTGCACCAGCAAAGTGCCCTTGTGGCAAAGGCCAGCAGGCATCCTAGGATGCAGGAAGGAGGAATTGCCAGCAGGGTTAGGGAGGTGATCCTTCCCCTCTGCTCAGCACTGATGTGACCACATCTGGAGCGCTGTGTCCAGTTACGGACTCCCCAGGAGAAAAGAGGCAGGGACATACTGTAGAGGGTCTGGTGAAGGGCCACAAAGATGAGTAAGAGCTTGGAGTTATCTGTCATATAAGGAGAGAGCTGGACTTGTTTCTCCTCCACGAAGACAAGGCTCAGGAGGAAATCTTATCAATGTGCATAAATACCTGATGGGGAGAGGACAGGAGTGGAGTAAAGAATATGGACTCAGACTCTTCCCTGATGTATCCAGTAAGAAGAAAGGAACTAACTGGCACAAATTTAAATAGAAACTTCATTTTAACATAAGGAAAAAGATTTTTTAAATATCAACATGATCAAACCCTGGAACAGGTTGTCCAGAAAGACTACAGAGTCTCCATCCTTGTAGATACTCAAAACGTGACTGAACCTTGATCAACCTGCTTTATTCAACCTAGCTTTGAGCAGGAGGGACTAGATGACCTCCAGCAATGCCTTCTGCCCTCAACCATTCTGCAGTTTGCCTGTGTTTGAGAACATTTTAACATTCATATCAGACTGCGGGTGACTTAACTTGCACAAATTGAGAGAAGAGTAGATTAGAATCTGGGTATACATTACCCAAACCCCAAATTACTCATTTTATACCTAGAACAATAGGAATAAGGATAGACTAGGAAAAAAAAAAAGCAATTAAAGCAATACATAGTCAGATGGACAATCCAACCAGTCCTGTTGAGTTAAAGTCTGCAGGTTTCATCATTTGATCAGCTAAACCAAGTCAAACTTGCTAGCTACTGATTCGTTTTGTGACCGTGTAGGAGAAGGGCTGTTTTTGTCACTGAATGGGTCTATCTGTGTTCTGCCTGAGCAGAAAAAGAACACGACACATTAAGGCAGAGAAGGCACATGTCCAGGATTACCAAATTGCAAATACACCTTTTTCAGGCTTACATCACATAGAAATTTTCAAATTTTATCAAGTGAAAGACTTCACTCACATGCTAAAGACAAGTTGTTGCATTAAAAAGAAATGAGAGGGGAAGATGTAACTGAAATTCAGAAACTCACAGAACACCCATAGTCCCGGAATCCCAGAAAAACTATGGTTTTCACTCCAAAAGTGAAGTAAGGAGGAAAAAGAAAATAGGAGATGGTCATAGTAACACATGACTCACTACAGGATCATGGCATTCTAATTAAGCTACCCTGACAAACAGTGGTACCTGCAAGGATTCAAGTGATCCAAATAAAAAGCAGTGAGCTGATATGAAAGTCCAAATTTAGCCATATACAAAGAAACAATAATAACCGACTTATCTGAGTTTTGTTCAAATTCCTAATTGCACTTAACAGAAAAATACAAGTGAAATACCTTCACTTTACTCTTGGCAGCAGCTTCTGTGTTAATGCTGTTACATATTTCAGCTGCAGGATCCATCCTATGCCATCCACCTTCACAGCTGGTAGAATTTGCATGTTCTTTTGGTTTTGCTTCTACATCATCTAAGAACAAAGAAAAAAGACAGCTAATTAGTTTATATCATAAGCAAGATATGAACCTGTTGGAGCAAGTTCAAAGGAGGCCACAAAAATGATCAGGGAGCTGGAACCCCTCTGCTGGGAGGCCAGGCTGTGAGAGTCAGGGGGGGTTCAGCCTGGAGAGGCGAAAGCTCTCTATTGATCATCTATTAATCATCTATTGAAAGTGAGGAAACAGGCAAGGGGAGGGCACTGGGGTTTGTTGGGATTTATTTGCAGGTTTTCCTGTTTTGTATTTTTTTGTTTGTTCGTTTCCTGCCACTCCTCAATTTCTGTTCTTACAGTAGATATTTGAGGTTTGGACATACTTTGTACTTCAAGTAATGCCCTCCTCAGGTTGCTGACCTGTCAGCTTCCTCTCCATCTTTTGCTCATTAAGCTGGAGTTGCATATTGGTAATGCTGATCAAGATTATTATTACCAGTACTGCTGAAAGTCAGATGGCAGTAACCATCAGCAGCCTGGCCACAAAGTGACCCAAATACCTACTTTCTCTAGCATTTATAGCAAACCCCGTATCAAAAGAGCTGCAGAGCAGAGAATATTTTTCTAATGTTCAAAACAACAATTATAATTTAACTGAACAGAGGTCATGAGTTCAATGAACTCCTGGTATTTTTTGACAAAAAACCCAGACTATTGTATAATGAATTTAAGCACCCTAATACTAGATGTTTAAAATAAATAATCATTATAAGACCCTTTAAAGATATCTGCAAAGTCCCAGCATGAGGAAAAGTAGAGCTGTGAAGCTGTTTCAAGGAAGCAGGCTCCATAAAAGCCTGATGGATATTTTTCACCAATACAAAAAGGTGCTGAAGTTACTGCACTGAGTGTACAAGTAGGTTCCCCAAGACTGATGCTGACATAGTTCAATCTTAGTACTAGAATGTTCTGTGTTGGAAGTGTTTAAGTCCTGTGTTTTTTCTGGGGGAAGATGGGGTGGAGGAGGTGCTCACATTAAAAATAAAATAAAATTGGTGAATACCAACTAGAAAGTGTTTCTATCCCAGACTACTCCTATTTGTCTTCAATAGCCGTATGCAAATAATTCTGAACTACTCTGCTGTCTAGGGTTGACCCCTCTGTTCTATAATTACCTGGAAACACCTCAGACAACCCTGAAATCTCTTGGCCAGTGTCACCTCCTGATGAATCAGATTGTGTTAGTAAAGCAACAGGTTCCCTTTTCTTCGGAGATGTAATATAGTAACCAAAAGATGGCTATGGAAAAAAAAAAAAAAAAAGATACATTACCCCAGAATACAGCATGAGTAGATTTCATCATTAATGAACAGGTTCAGTAGACTTGCAAAGCAGTTTCAGCCACAGTGCCTCCCCAGTTGGTGTTTGGCTTTTGTAACACTCCAGAATACCATGTCTCCCAGAATTGCAAATGCTTAATCCAAATACATACGCTTCCAATATATACAGAAAATGAACTAGAAACGTATACCAGTCAGACAAACCCATATGCTGTCATCTCTTCTGCCTAGTGACACACCCTGCCACTCAGCCTCTCAACACACCAAGACAGAGCATGCCAACTCCACCAAAACCAGTGCTACCCCTTGTTGTTCCTGTCCTTTCCTTGTGTCTTAACATTAACATTAAGATACGTACCCGTTTCACATCGCTGCCTCCACCAAGACAACCGAGAGCTTCAGATCTCTGCCCAAAGAACTCCCCCAAAGACAAGCGTAAATAACTGGCATCTTTATCAAGATCAGATGTTCTCAGCAGAACGCAGCTATTAGCAGACTTCCAGGAAGTGTCTGCTAACTCAGATCCATTTAGAACGTCTACTTTTTCTGCCTGCGGACAAACAGATTTCAAAAGTTTTAACTTGCAAATAAATTGGAGAACAATTCTGTTGGCATTGAGATTATTAGTTACCTGCACTAGCCTGTGTGCCTTCTCAAATTCTTCCTGGTCTCGTGCAATCATAGCTGCTGCTTCAGCTTGAAACCAAAGAGAACACTTATTAAAATAAGGCATGATTTATTAAGTGCTGTCACTACTATTTCGCATCATTAAACTAAATCCTGAGGGACAGATATTGTAATATTTAATTCAACATCTGAGACAGTTTGGGACACACTAGGAGTTACTCTGTCCAGTTAGAGAGATGGTTTTGAAAGTTTCATCAAGGTGGTTCTTGTGAATTGGAGCAAAAGAAACAGACAGTTTGTACCAGTTCATTAAATGTCTGTGCCAATTAACAGGCCAAATAAATCATCACTACTTTTAAACCTAAATGCTTGTATTATTTTTGTAATTACCATTTATAGAACAATGAACACTTAAAGTGTCTTCACCAAGCTGATGTGAAAAGCTGCTGATCAGGAGATACTGGTCTACCACTTTATTTCAATCGATATACCATTAAGACCATCAAAATTTTAAAAAATACATAGCCTTTTACACACAACACCCACAGTCACAGAGGACACAGAGCAAATGAACGAGTAAGCCAAGGATGGACACAAACTTGTAAAGGGAATACAGCTGTTATCCATAAAATTACATATGGGAAGTCACAAAATATCCTCTGAGGAAAGAAACAAAGGTGGGGCACATCTTTACTGGAACACCTCTGTGCAGAGGAAAGGCTGAGAGCCCTGGGGCTGTTTAGCCTGGAGAAAAGGAGACAGAGGGGATGTGATCAGTGCTCATCAGCATCTAAAGGGCAGGTGTCAAGAGGATGGAGTCAGACTCCTTTCAGTGGTGCCCAGTGACAGGACAAGGGGCAACAGGCACAAACTGGAATCCAGGAGGTTCCATCTGAACAGGAGGAGAAAATTCATTGGTGTGAGGGTGTCAGAGGCTCTGACAGGCTGCCCAGAGAGGCTGTGGAGTCTCCTTCTCTGGAGAGATTCCAAACCCACCTGGACACTGGGATGCTGGGCCCCCTGCTCCGGGTGACCCTGCTGGAGCCAGGGTAGTGGGACCAGATGATCTCCAGAGGTCCCTTCCAACCCCTACCATTCTGTGATCAGATGTAACATTTCCTTTCTGTCTCTACAAACAAAATCTCTCAGCTGTCAAGCATCACACTTGAGCACTGAAGACCAAGTCAAACTAGCAGCCAGAAGAACGCTAACCACACTGAATCAGTAAGTGCATATCTACTACCATGTGAAGAGGTCTGCCAATCAGCTAGAAAGCAGAGTTGCTTTAACAAACCCTTAGGTGGGAAAAAACAAACACAACAACGAACTAGAAAACAAAAACAAAACGCTAAGGAAAAAATAATAAGGGGAAAAAAAAAAAGAAGACTAAGAAAACACCCTAAAAAAAATACACAATTGTTCCAGCAGAAAAACACTACAGTGTTGAAAAACAATTTCAATCAATCAATCAATCCTGTTTAATCACCCCTTCAAAATAAACTCTAGACAGCAACATTTACAGCATTCCCTTTGAAGGAAGAGGATCTTTGAATAGACACTGAACATCTTTAGTCTATATTAACCCATCCATATGTCAACTTCAGAAACTAGAAGAGACCAGAAGAAGTGATGTTGCATATTGTTAGAATCTGCCATAAAACCAATGACATTTTGGTGCTAAGGAATCATTTGTCTGCAGCAGTACCCACATATTGCCCGAGCATGTATGACAAACACACAGACTCTGACAAAAGATCAGTCTGCGATAGCTTAAGAAAAATAAATTACTCTTTATCTAAACAGAGGCCCAAAAAGCCTGGAATTTGTTAAAAGATGAGAGTCCTGTAGATCTCCCCAATAAGCTCCAATATTTTTCAGCACCAAGACACTCACAAGGGGTTCACAAAATAAATAAATTAAATAAATTAAAAAATAATCCCCAGCCATCGAATTCAGCAGCTATTTTCACAGTCTAGTTAATTTTGTAGTCATTTCTTGTTTACAATTATTTCCTGTCTTATAACCATCACGCAATACAGAATATCTTCTGTTTCCTCTTCCTAAAAGGACCAAAACACTTCAAGTCCAAGATTAAAACTGTGGAAATGACAGCTACAGAAATTACTTCTGCTCATAGACCAGGTACCAGTGACACGTTCAAATGCTTTTTGAAACAAAACAAAAGACTCTTCATGGGATTAGTAGGAAATATGGAAAGAAGCTACTGACTATAACTAATGATAGTATCATTATAGGCTACTATCAACATCAAGCTTTCAAATAAATGATAGTATCTAAAGCCTGGATGCTTGACAACACCAAATACTGATTTGTTGAAGGGAAAGAAAAATAAAAAAAAGGGGAGAAAATTTCCTTAACACTACTATAGATAACAGCTAACTAAAAAGGAAAAAGACTACATACATCCAGTAATGAACTCCTCATTTATTTTATCATCTTCAGACAGATTTAAATCTTGTTCTTCTTCAAATGAGGTGTAATATGCAAGATCAGTCACCCATTTGCCCTCTTCATTTTGATAGACAACGCTGTGTGGTAAATCACCTGAAAGATATATCAGATGCTACACTGTTGATTAAAGTAAAAAGGAATAAGGCAAAGTCTCCTATGTTTAGATTAAGGAGTTCACTTGCCAGAAGTCAGCAACAAGTTACAAAAAGCGTAGCTCATTTTGCTGTGACTGCCAGTTTAAACTAGTTTCATAATCAAATAAACAACAGTTAAATGCAATAGACAACAGTCACTATTTTTTAAAACAAGTCAAAAATGATACATGCCACACAGATTTATTCGCAACTTGGCCAACTAATGAAAGATTAATAGCTTCCCATTTTCTTTCTTTTTCCATGCAACAGAGCCTAGTCACAAACGTACAGATGGGTTACATCTAAAGCAACCTACCTTTGTCTGTTGTAGATAAACTTATGTTCTCATAGCTGTCTGCAGTTGGAGACAGGTAAGTATCAGGAAGACCAACTTCACAGTCAGTTGCATCTGTCTGAGATGCATTTGCTTTAATAACTTCAGGAGTGGTGTAGTGCCCCAAAAATCCTCTCCCTGTGTGCAGTACTTCTGGATCAGAAGACTGTGTTTCTTGCTTTGGAAGGACGTCCGAGACATCAGCTCTATAGCTCTCCATATGCTGAAGATACAGTGAATCTAATCGCAGTTCAGCAGCAGTGTGGGAATCTTCCACTTCTCCAGCAGTCACAGAATTCTTGAAAACAATAATCATTTGGAGAGTGTCAGAAGTGCAGTTGTTACTTCTTTGTTCTAACACTTCTTGGTACAAAACAGTCCAAGTTAATTATGTTTGAAAAAGATACCCAAAACCAAAGCATTGATATCAATTTTATAAAGAAAAGTTGGGTTGTTAGTTCAACCTCTACCAAGTTTTCAAGCACACTGCCATCTTCTACTGCAGTCTTAATCTAGATGATAAACAGAAATTTAAATGACAATTTCATACCCGTTGCTGTATTGCTCTGGGCAGCATTTCTCTCTGCAGAGGATATCCAGTTATTCCTTGATTTTGTGAATCTTCATCACTAGCATTTCCAGAGTCTACTCCTGTCACAGCCTGGTAAACATCAGGAATCTGAAAGTTCTCCTTCTAAATAAAAGTAATAATAAAGATTTATTAAGACCTTCTGTATCAAGCAGATCAAACAGCTGCTAGCTCTGCATTACAAGGAAAAGGAAAATAAATCCAAAATTAGCTACCCAGCTTCTTCTTTTTTTTTTTTTCCTCCAGGGAAAATCTTGCAGAGTGAACAGAAAAAGTCAGCAGCTCACACAAACTGCTTCACTTCTAGTTTATCTGCCATCTTTCAATTTAAAAAAAAGAACCCTTTGCTGTACAGGCTACCTGTTGGACAGTATTTGGGCTTGTCAGGAAAGACATAAAACCCAGTTCAGCCTGGCAGACAGCCCTTTAAAGGGCCATTGGGCATGCTGAGCTTTGAACTTTAAACCTACTTGAAGTAAGACGTTTTCAGAAAGCTTCAGCGCCGTACAGCATTCTGAGAGCTTCTGTGTGGCCGTGTCTCCTCCTGTCATTTCTGGTTGCATCAGCTGCTCAAAATAGGCTTCCAGTTGGTTATCAAAGAATTCTTCATCATCAATATCATCATCTATTGAAAAAAGAAGAAAATACCCTATTTACCTTTCACAGACATTTTATATCACCTGGCATACTCCGTAGTTTTTATTACGTTAAGTCTCAAAACACGCTCAGAGCAGAATCATCCTGGTTTCCCTTAAAATAATTAAGTCACAGAAATATGTAATTGTCTTACTCCATGACTAGAGGTATACAGCAAAACAGAATGACTGTAAGTCAGCACTTTATCTCCCAGGCTATGAAGTGATTCATCTTCCTTCACATGATCTATACACTACCACATTCCAACTAGGAAATCATACACATACTCAGAAGTTAAAGTATATGTAACATTTTTCAAACCTCACAGAAGGTGACTGAAGCACAGTTCTCTATTCCAATTGTCAAAAAATATTAAGTACTATTATTAAGAGCAGTATTATTCCTATTTGCCAAAGGAAACATTTTCCAAGATACAATTTTTTCTTGTTTTGGGGCTGGGTTTTTTTCATGGGGGCTGGGGGGGGGGAGGGGAGAGGAGAGTTTCCAATGCTTCTGTCCAGATTTTGAGGGGTTTTTTGAAAACTCAGTCAATCAGCTTTTTAAGGCATGGTTAAATGAACTCTTAAAACAACTGTAAAACATGTTCTAAGAAGTTTGATGTCTTTACTTTTTATTCTTTCATATCCAGGAAACCGTGTCCTATTTGCGTTCGTAATTATAAAAAACCCAGTATACTCATATAGGCCTTGCATTTATAAACTCACAACTATGATTTGTTCTCCACATAACTGAAGAAACGCTCATTTTCAGGTTGCTGCTGATGGTTTAAAAATTGATCAATTTTGTCTTTAGAGTACATCTCAATTCTTCACCTCAAAAAGGTAATTCTGAAGGATCTTCTCAGTATTTCCTTTTGCCAAAAAGAGGTCTACACAATGCCAAAAACATACAGGAAATATATGCATATAGACACACACAGGTAAGTCATCATTACTTGCGCATTCCCAGTTTTACCAGTGCCCTGTACAAAGAGCATGATTTGCAGAAGCAGACTCCTTAAGTGAAATGAGAATTGGGTGAACTGGAAGCTATGGATGCTCAGCAGCTTCTATATTATTACAGCAAGGCAGTCAAGGAGCTGTTACATTTGTGTGTCAGTAAATGAAAAATATGTCATGGCTCTGTTTGCATGTATGGTACTGGAGAGGGTGGAGGGATTGCAGCAGACTGAGGTTTTTCAGTTTTTGAAAGAGGACTAGTAGCTATCCTCAGAACAAAGGTCCAGAAAATTAATTAAAAATTATAGAAGCGTTATTTACCTGAGTGGGAAACAAATACCTACACTTCAAACTCAATTTAACAACACTGCAATAATTGTTTTAATCTCAGTTTACCTGTCTCTTGATATCTTCTTTGTGAAAGTGAAATAATAGCCTGCTACCTTCTAAATAATAAGAAAATAGATTCATGTAGATACTAGAGACTTCCTTCTTATTTTGAGAAAAACTCAGCTACCAAATTTACACTGAATACAGAATTGCATGATAAAAATTAGTACGTTGCACACAGACTTCTGACCTGAGTATCACCCTGCATGTGTGACATCTAAAGAGAACTAAAACTTGAGGAAAAGTTAATTCTAGCTGCACGTGTTCTGCAGCACAAAAATTTAGATCTGTTGATCTAAACTGAAACTGTAGCAAGGGTTACCACTTTATTAAACAAATGTCCATATTTCTATTTGTACTTCTGATTCAAAGTAATTGAGGTCTCTTTACTTTTTCAGATTAAAACTTCCAATTATGAGTTTCTCTGATTAATTCCATAGCTACCTACTCCTATTAGAATTTTAAAACAAGACAGTTTCCTAGTGAATGCAGTTTCATTTAATATTCCTAATACCAGGTTTTGGTTGAGCAATATCCTACATGAAATACTTCAGTAAAACAACACCTTTCTTCTTTTGCAATAACACTGTCAGAATTCTAGACTCAAGTACCCAAAGTTATCGATTCACTTACCAGTAGAATCATCTTCTGAGCTGGCAAGAGATGAGAGTTTCTCATTTTCCAAAAAACTTGAAAGACTATTGCTAAGCTGATCACTTGAGATTTCACCATCTATCAGCTTCTCAGAAGGCTCTGATGGGTCAACCTGTAAAAAGCATCCATATAGAAGGATTTCCAGGAGGTTTTTTCCACTTTTGTTTTTTAACCTACTTATCCCAGCAAACATTCTAATTCCAATGGACTTCCAAAATGGATACATGCAAGACACACAGGGATCGTAAAGGGGAAGGAGGGGGAAAAACATCTGAATGACACCAAACTTAAAAAAAAAATATATTCACACAAAAAAAAAAAAAATGAGACACTGCATTAAAGAGTTTACACTTGAAAAAACCTGCCCCCATTTATTAAGCTGTAGTCCCATCTCAAAACTACAAAGATAACTCTCAATAGTTTCCTACGTACTTAAAAAGTGCTTCCTCAGTAATCCTACACCCAGACCAACCCTTTGTTGATAGTTTTGTCAAATGAACACACTAAATTACTTATAAATCAGTCTTTCAGCTAAATTCAGCTCACTGTAAATACTGTCTCTTATATACACAACTGATTTTTAAAAGCAGCACAATGTCACATATGTTCTGATTTTACTCTCACATTCTTCATGATAAACAGATCATCTTTGACAGACAGCTAATACAAGTCAAAGTTCAGAAAGGAAAAAAATTGAAAGGGACTTCAATTATGGTTTTCAGATGACAGTCTGTGAGAATTTGACTGCAGCTCACTGACCACTGTGGCCCTGAGAAAAGTCAAATGAAAGACAACTACATCAATTTTGTAAATACCAGGTGACACGTTAAGAGTATGTATTGGACAGCATCTGGCTGCAGCCTGAGGCATATTTTCTATAAGGGCCATGAGATCTCCCATTCCTGTCTGCCTTGCATCTCTGTGTCCATAACTATCAGCTTCTCTAACACAGCAGATAAAAGCAGCTGAAGCACAGCCTGACCTGTCAATATCTGCAGGTATTTGCTAGCTCTGGGATAGACATACACCAAAAAACACCACCACAAAAAAAAATACAGCAGCAGCAGGTTCATGTTCTTTGTAAGAACACCATTTGTGTTCAAACGGGTGCAGCTTTTAATGTTGCAAACACGGAAGAAGTCATTTGAACTAACATTCCTTAAAGTAATTAACAAGTACAGGGGCAGGTCACATCAGAGTGATACCATTTACCTCAACTTCCAAAAACATTCCCAAAAGTTCCTCAAAAGGCTTTTTCCTAAGCTAAACTACAGTTGAGATAAAATGTGAGCTCCTTACATTAATAAGGAATTACAAGACAGCAGAGACTAGAAGTAAACAACAATTTTCCCGACTGAGAAAGCACGGGTGGTCGTGCTCCCAGCGCGCTAACTGAGCTCAGCAGTCTGCAGAAAGGAGGCAGAGTGAGGCACCCTGCATGGCAGCACTGCTACAAACTCGAGGGATACAAAACATAAGACAAGACACGCAGTTCAGTCCCCTCCCACCTCCTCTCCCGGACTTCAGTTTATTGTAAGATTAATATGAGAAAAACTTTCATCTCACTGTATTTAGAAAAGCTTTTACCTTGTTATTTTCACTGTCTGGAAGAAAACATGCTCCAGCTGACAAATCTGAAACAATAAGAATGCAGTGTAAGAAGCGTTTTTATTATGTTCTTAGGGGATACTACTAAGTGCTAATTCTTCTATAAGATAGCAGACCCAGCCTATTGCAGGTCTTGGCACACACAAAGACTGCTCCACTGTTGCATTCCATCTACTGAGAAAATTCTTTTTTCTTTGTTTTGGGGTTTGGTTCGTTTGGATTTTAGTTGTTTTTTTGTTTGCATCACTTGTAAGCAGCTTCCACTTGTCCGTTATATCCACCCATAATCCAATGGCAAGTCCCACAGAGAACATTTTAGATGTGCACAGAGATTTTGGCAAAAAAGGTTCCTAGTTCTTAAGTAATAGATGAGAATAAAAGGCAATTACTGGACTAGAATCCTAAACCTTGAATAAACAGCAAGTTAAAGCAAATTAACTCAATACAACCAGGCACTATCAACTCAAAACACTGGACAATCCCAGTTTGCCAAAGCATTATGACTTTTATTGCCATAGATACTAGCACTTCCTCAAGACTACACTAAGTGACTAAAGACAACGCCTCACTGTTGGAAGTGTGTTTTAAGGGCCCATTTATTATAAGCCATAGTACTTTATAACTGAACATGTTCTCTATTATTAATACCTCATGAAAACCTATGCACATATTCAGATCAAGTTTAAAAAAGAGTAATGACTAGAAGCATACACTTACTAAGCATAAGAAATGAGCAGAATTTAATCACAAGATTGGCATTTGCAAAAGCTCAAACAACATTATTATCAATATAATTGTTTTAAAACAATATTCTGTAGATTATTTTAATTTCCCCTACTCTATTCATACTTCAAAAAAAGCAAGTATTCCAATCTGGTTTTTCCAAGCATCATCTCACTATGAAATAGGTTTCTAGCTCCTATTGCTGTAGTTAAAGATTTTCTATTACAGGCTGGAATAGGGCAACAGAAGAAACATTAGTTAAAACAAAATTAGTTAAAATTTGTTTAGAGGTGACCTAGCAGTGCTGCGTTAACGGTTGGACTTGATGATCTTAAAGGTCTCTTCCAACCACAACAATTCTATAATTCCACACAATCCCATAGATTCCTATCTACTGAAAGAGAAGGGGTAGAAAACTAGTCATGGAAAAAGCACGTGTAAATTAAGTTCCTGAAATTATTCTGATTACTACCAGCATTCTACTTGCAGTATTTATAGCAAGCATTATTTTCAATGGCTTCCTCCAACAGCTTTGTACATTGAGGAGAAATCTAACACAATGTCAACCACAAGCTTTCTCAGCTTTCAGTTCATTCAAATCAAAGATATTCTTTTTTAAACCTCTTTACAGTCTGCAAGAAAACAGTGAAGCAGTCAAGAGAACACATCTATAGCGTGAAAAGCTAAATTACACTGAGAACAAGTATATCATTTTTCTCTAAATTTTAATACCTTCCAATCGTTCAAGTGGCAATACCTCGAGTAAGGTATCTTGACTGGGATTTGAATGCTCAACAACATTCTGATCTTTCTCTCCGCGTATTGAGTGGGATTCTTTCAAACTAAGGGAAGTCAGCTGAGGTTCTTTAGCTTGGGTAGCAACTTCCCTAGAAGGAGAATTATTTCAATGAAAAAAAAAATACAAAAAATATCACTCAGCGAGATATATAGATCATCATTAATATACAACATCTCTGTATGTAACAGATATGACATTTCTCTATATGACTTACTGAAAATCCATGTACTTCTGTTAAATAACAGCTTTTACCATTCTCTGGGAAAGTTATTTTTCACTGTTGGTTTCACAGGACTTTCACATAGGTAGACAAGTTAATCATGCAAGAGGGTAAAGTTTCCACACTGCGTGAACCTAACCATGGTTTCACTTAAATATTTTAGATATATAAATAAAAGCAACATTTGAAAGTCTAAAAGGCAGTTATTCCATGTTTTGTTATTTTTTTACTGGAGTATAATCAAGATGATGACTCTCTTAAATCTTATGTTTTTCGCCTTTTTAGGGACATAGTGAGCCCAGTCCAATTTTATCGGCCAGAAAGACACATGTAGCATTTTCTGTCACAATAACAGGAGCAAGTTTGACCTTGGTTAGAATAACCTATGCAACAGCTTCCACCACTTAGTAATGCTCCCTAAGTTATTTTGCTAACCCCAGTTATTCCCTTAGAAATCACAATCACTGTGGCTACAAGGAAGGTAAATTTAATAGAAATTGATGTTCCTGTCCATATGCAAACGGCATATGGACAGGAACATCACACATATGTTTTCACACATATGACATGAACAGAAACATCAGCTTAGGTCTAGATTATGTCATGTAAACTAGTTAAACACAAGCCAGGTTTGACTAAGTCAATTTATCACACTTGAGAAATTTTTAAATAGCGTGACAACAAAACAAAATAAATAAATAAATAAAGCACTTCTAAAGATTCATCCCTGACATGTAAATGAAGCTCAATTAGTCAATTAAACAGCAGAATGCTATTGATGTAGGGCTGTAGAGGCCAAGTACAGGCACTGCACAAGACACTGCCACGTAGCCTGCCATGACCCCTCTTCTGAAAACACAGAGGAGCTGTTGGAGGAGGACAAGCTGCCCAGGCTGCCAGACACATTAGCTAAGGGCTCTCCAGTTACTGCCATCAAAAGGCCAGTAGCAGAAGCTGCTGCTAAGGTGGGCAATTCAATACTAGAGCATTCCATAATTAGCTGTCAGTACATATAAATCTAAATACTTCCAAGTGCATTTTAAAACAGAGTTATATTTTAGCTGGCTCACTTACGTGTCATTGTGAAAGCTGAGGGCAAATCTCCCCACTGCCTCAGGATCTGCCTGACTACCGTGAGAAGATCCCGACGGAGACGAATGCTCCCCTTCTAAATAGGATGCACAGACAGCAGAAAGCCTGCAAAGGTGGGAAGGAAAAACACACAACAGAATAATTCCAACACTCACCTCTTCTGTTTTCCAAAGAGTTGGGGGAGGAAAAAAAAAAAATCCTATTGACGACCACATATCTCCTACAAGTTCAATTACTTGAATGTTTTAGTGTTCTCTAGCCAATCTGTATTCACAGGTCTCCAGTTTTCTGCAGTCATTCAGAAAGATACCACATTATCATTTTTAGTGGCCAGTGCTATTCTGTTTGGAACATACATTTCTGGTAAGACAGGGTATAAAAGCCTGATCTCATGAAGTCATAGGACTGCAGCTAAGAGAGCAAAGGCTTCCAATTGTTACTCTTCGCTCTACCCCCTGCTGAACAAGCCAGTATAAATTGTGTTAAATTTTAATCCGCATCCATAACACTAATTCTTACACGACCCCTTCTAAAATGAGCCAGACTTAGGTAAGTTAAAAGAACAGGTAACAGAGTTAAGGGAATATACCTGTAAAAAAGTGTATTATTCTCTGTATGACTTCAAATTTGAGTATACTAAGCTGAAGAGTCAAGTTAAAAGAAATTTGATTGTTACCACTCTAAAAACTAAACCACTCTTTTAAAGGTTAATTTTAATAAAAGTATTCTAGGAGTTATGAATTGAATGCAGATTTTTCACTGCTGATACAATCAACCCCATGCTTGCTGATTAGCATGCTAATAATCAGTAAACAGCTTTATTAAAAACCACATACTCTGTCAAAAGACTTTTTCCTTTCCAAAGTAGAATGTTTCTAACTAGCCAACGGAGCAGCTTTTATATTATTAAGCGGTATTAACTGACAGTCTCACCTGTTGTCACAGGCTGTTTTACTCCTAGCAACAGTTGACGCTGCAACAGGTAATCCTGGGTTTGAGGAAATAGTAACATTCTCAAAAACGACACTTGCGCTGCTACTCAGGGAATGTCCCAAGAAGCTTGGAAACGTCTCATCGGCAATATTTCTGAAGTCTTCCATCATCGGGCACAAGTTGCTTAGAATAGCACTCTGCTTGGCAACGCGATCAGCCCTGGTCCAGCGGGAAACAAAGCAACTACGCAGTTACCCAAGCCACGGTAACGCTGTCAGAAGCCCGCGATTTATACATCACAGCCGATATTCTTTGGCAATCACGCCGCTTGACACACACACGTGCTTAAAAACAACTTCCGTCCCTCTTCCCCTCAAGCCTTTTTTGGGGGCCACAGGACTTTATAGCCTCCTCGGACTTCCTAAAAAGAGCAGCACCCTTGGAAGGGACAGTGCCGGCGCTGCGAGACGCGCCAAGCCTATACTTAGCCTGCAAAGCAGCTTGGACCGAGCCCGCCCTCCGCTTCCCCAGCAGCGAGCACCTGGGCAGCTACAAGCTCCGTGCCGCCATCAGCTCCGGCCGCCGCTCCAGAGCGAGTGCCCCGGCCCCGCTGCCCCCAGGTCTCCGGGCGGGCCCCTCCACACGCGCTCCTCTCCGCACCTCCACGCACCCGCCGCGGCCCGGCAGTGGCGCGATGGCCCTGCCGCGGGGGAGGCCGGGAGTGGCTGGCAGCCGACGCCCCCCGCTCCCCAAACGGAAGCAGAGGAGCTCTGCCCTTCCCGGAGCGCAGCTGCCCAGCCCCCTCCCCGGCCTCGTCCCGCCGCCACTCGCCTGCGAGGAGAGGGAGGAACCGCGGCCCCACCGCCAAAGCTCCAAACCCCCCGCGCCTTGCCCCGCCCAGGGCTCCGCCGCGCAGCGCCCCCTAGGGGTGGGGCGGGCCCTAACCCCGCTCACCTGGCGCGCCGCAGACACCCCGGCCCCCCGGCCCCGCCCCTCCCTGACAACGACCCCGGCCCCGCGGCGCACGCGCAGCGCCGCCGCGCCTCCCAAACTGTTCCCGGCCCGCGCGCGCCCTTCTCGCCGCCCCGCCGCCAGCCAATGGGAGAGCCCCACACGGAGACGACGATCGGCCGAAGCGGGAAAGGGAAGTTTGAGGGGGCGTGAGAGGAGGGCGCTGATTGGGCGAGGGGCGCGCGGACCGTCCCAGCCCCGCCCCTTCGGCTGTGGCCGGCCGGCCGTTAGGCGGGAAGCGGCGGGGGTGTCGGCTGCGCGCCTCTGCGGGCTGGGCCAGAGCCGGGCCGGTTTTCGGGCAAAGGGCGACGCAATTGAGTGGTTCAGGTGTTTGCTTAGGGACTGGCGGGGCTGGAATCCTGTTAGCCGTGAGTAGCTCGAGGGCAGAACCCTGGCCCAGGCTGCCCAGAGCCTCCGTCTCTGGAGAGATTCCAAACCCGCTGGACGCTGCGGGCCTGTGTGACCTGCTCTGGGTGATCCTGCTCTGGCAGAGGCTGGGAACAGCTGGGCTTGCGAGGCCCTTTCCAACCCCTGACGTTCTGTGAGTCTGTCTTTTATAGGGGAGTGTCTTGGGAGTTAAAACACCTGTAGAATATTAATTGTGTAATCATTTAAAATTAGGTTGGTTTTGCTTTGCTTTGCTGGAGTGTTGAAGAAACAGAGCCTGAGCCCTTAGGTTTTGATCTTGGGCTTCAAGTCTCACGAGAAACTGATTTCATAGAACATTCCAGCAGCAGGAGCAGTCTGAGCTGGCACTCCCTCAGTTACTTCCCTGTGTTGTCCCTAGGAAGGGATCTTTGAGAAACCAATCAACACACTGAGCTGAGATACTCATCTTTGTTTCCATGCTGCAGAATAGGCCACCAGGCTTCTAAGTCAGCCAGCCCACCTGTCAAGAAGCATGTCAAAGGCTTTACACAAAATGTTAGCAATTAAATTTGTGAAAGTAAATGATTGCTCACCTGTCTTACACAACAGAGGTTCGCTTGTACATGTCCTGACTCCCAGATAACTCATACTAAGGTGGTCCTATATTTCCATATAAAATCTCCTAAAGATGTGGGTGCTGTAGTATTACAATTAGCTAGGGTAACTAGAAGTTCCTCTCCAACCTATCAGCCACTGCCATGTTCTTGGTTAACTTCATGTCTGGCTACAGTTCCTGTTCAAATATGTTTTGAACAACAGTTTGCCCACACAGTTGATGCTGCCAGATTCTATTTTTGGTAACTCTCCATTCCTGTTACGATGGTTTCAAAACAGACCAGTCATGGTTGCCCAATTTTTGGTAAATTTTTAACTCCCCTGGACCTCACCTGTCGAGGAATGGCTCAAGGAGCAGGGTGGACATGGGTACGTGGCTGAAAGTGTGAACAAGCCAGCAGATGGGCAATGAACTGTCCTTGAGCAAGTGATAAGAGGAAGACAAAGCAATAAAACAATCAACTAACAGGCCTCTTTCCCAGGGTGCGCTGACCGAAAACTTGGGAGGTGCAGAAAGGGGGAGGCTGCACCTGCACGGAGAAGCGGGCAGAACCGCCGCTTCCCTGCACTGGGGGGGGAATGGGCCAGGGTGCTTAAGCATGCTTGCTGTATGTAGACCAATGAGAATATGTATTAGAGCGTGTGAACTCTATGTAGCCAATCATAATATGTATTAGAGTGTGTGAACTGTATGTAGCCAATCAGTAATAAGCACGAAACATATAAGCGAAGCATAGACAGTAATAAAGTTGAACATCATTGTAACTCATATTGAGTCCTGATCATTGTTCCCAGGCCTTTTCCCAACACTCACCTGTGCTTTTTAAAGCTTCCCAATGTATTCCATCACTTGCTCATGCACTTGTTCACATGACAAGTATGGGTTTTGTCCAATCAAATTTTTTAGCAGTTACCTCATCATCTTTTGTTCCACCTGCACCTGGACCTCATCCATCTTTTGCTGACTCCAGGTAGAATGCTCTCTTTCTTCATATCCATGAATTAAATAGTTCCTCTTCCTTTGATCCTAACAGTGACTCTAATTCATATCACTAAGCATACGATCTTCATTAATATTACTTATGCAATCTCATTACATTAGCCTAGCTACAATATGTCTCGATCATGTGAAACTACTCCCAGCTATTCTTGTGACTAAAAAAGAGTTTAGTTCATCAATCTCTAGGTTACAGCTTGTGGTCCTTACAAGGCCTCAGCAACCCAGCTATTTCAGCTATGCAAGTTAGCTATGAATGTTAAACGAAACAAATAATATGAACAGTCAGATTGAAGATTACTTTAGTTCCCAACACGTCAGGAAAAGCTGCATCCTCACATAAGGAACCCACCTGGAGACAGAGAAAGGATCCAATGAGGAACAAGATGACCCCAGACCCAAATATTGCTATGGACTGACCTGTTGCATGAGGGGATGGGAAGTTAGATTGTGAGGATGTAATTGTCCAGGGATTTCTTTGTCTGGGGTCCCTCTCTGGAGGCACCCAGCTCAGGCTGTCCCTGCTGCTTCACCGTTCTGTTAATTTACTGATTTTTATAAGAATCAATGCTTGAGACTGCTCTGGAAACCAAGGATTCAAACTGTATCTGTTCAACAGAGCAGCAGCAGCCCCTGAGCCACCGAGTCACCACTGAGATGTGCACCAGTGATGTCAGATATCAATTGGATATTAGAAACAAGTTCTTCACTCTGAGGGTGGTGAGACACTGGAACAGGTTGTCCAGAGAAGTTGTGGATGCCCCCTCCTTGGAAGTGTTCAAGGCCAAGTTGGACAGGGCTTTGAGCAACCTGGTGTAGTGGGAGGTGTCCCTGCCCATAGCAGGGGCTTGGAACTTGATCTTTAAGGTCCTTTTCAACTCCAACCATTCTGTGGTTCTCTGTTTGACCAGCCAGCCCAGCCCTGCTGCCCCGGGCCAGGGCATTGCCGTGTAAAAGGGAAAAAAACTTTAGTCTGATTTACTTGTGTGACATTTTTTATTTATTTGATGGGTGTTGTTTATATTACTGACTTTCTTTTCTGTCATATTGTTGCTATGTGAGTCAGATGAGGCTGAGCAATGTGCAGTTTATACACAGCACATGACAAGTTTTAGTTCCGTTTTGAAGCGTAAATGTCGCATTTTTTTCAAGTAGAAGCTGAGAAGGCAGGAGATGCCTTCCAAACATACGTGTACACACGTATGGCAACTTCAAAAGGTCTAAATCAAAGGCAGAGTTATTCCAGGATGTTTTTACAATGCACTTCTACAGTTGCACTCCTGGTATGGAGATTGTAAAAAGCTGGAATGAGAGTTTAAAAATCACACATTCGAGGTGGAGGTGGACAAGGAAGGACACGGAGTAAAAGGTCCTGGTTTGGAGACATGTCAGTGCAAAACGGCAGGGGGGAAGAAAGGCACAGCCACAAAACCAGCGTAAGTTCATTTGTTGAAGCCCAAGTACTTGGCCAGTCCACTGGAAACGGTGGCTTGTTTGCACTGAAACTGTAACAGTTTCCATCAGTGAGAAGTGTGATTGGAATTAGTCAGGAGACGTAATAATACATGTTCAGCACAGGGGACAATAATGTGACCGTGCTAATTAAGCATAAACATAAGCATTAAAAGCTACAAAAAGTCAATTTTCTTTATTACCATAACTGGTTATTCTGGGCTGCAAAAGAATGATAGAAGCAAAGTTAAAGATTAAAAAAGAAAACCACATTAGCAGGAATCTTTCCCTTGGATCTGGTTTATCAAGGATAGTTAACATGTAAGGAATTATTTTACACTGGTTTTTGTTACACTGCAGTGATTGGGGCAGAGACCACAGGGCCTCACAGCACGAATTTTAGCACTGGGAAAGAGCAGCAGCTGCCACCTTGCTCTTCTCAGTGGGTGTTTAGGAAGGAGACCTATTTTTTTTCTCCTGGTACAAGCAGAAGTGCAGTAAGAAAAAGATCAGTTGCTATATTGGAGTGAGCTTTTAAAGGGTTAAAACAGAGATTCTGCAAGGGGTTTAAACTTTCAGAAATATATTCTGCTGTTTGCATACCCAGAAACAGTTTGTTCGGGTAGAAGAATGAATCCCAGTATAATAGTCCTTATTTTTAAATGACTTATTCTCTCACAGAGGAAGATTGTTACTTCCTACTCCTGTTTTTAACCTTTCTGTTGTTTACCATGTTTAGTGTGGCATGGTTTTAAGAAAGTTAACATTTTGGTAAAAAGTTCCAAGTACCTGCTTTTACTAAATCTTCTTTTTTTCCCACCCGTTTGTTCCTGCTGACTGAAAAATCTTAGCAGCCCCTCTCCACGCACACTGGGCAAGCACTCTAACACCACTGTTACCTCCCTCACGTTTGGTTGGTTGGGTTTTAGTTAATTAAAACTAAACTCCTCAGAGATAAATCAAGAAACAAGTGTGGTGCAGCTGAGCAAATGAAATTTTCACAACACAAGTGGAACTCCCAGGAACTTGCTGTTGTTTGGAAGAATGCAGCTTATGTTCTCCTTCTACACGTGGTCTAGTCCTGGGAGTAGCCCAAGTTCATTCTGAAGCGAAACACACAGAAATAAACTATTACACTTGGGGTTTCTGCTGCACGGTGCCCACCTTTTGTCCTTCATCCCCGAGGTGTGCTGCAGACGCGGGGCAATGAAATCCTGGGCAGCAATGTGAGCCCCCAGCAGTACCATGGAGTCACTGCCCAGTTTTATCCTCCTGCCCCTCTCACACAGCCACGGCTTGAGCCAATGCCAGCATGCTGATCCACAGCAGCAATGCTCCTCTGCTGACACACCAAAAAAGGAGCCTTTTAACTCGGGACTACTTCTTCAACTGCTTGAAGAGAATTGTTTGATCACTGGAAAGGAATTATGAGGTAATATGAAATCCAGCAACCGGGGTAGTCTCTGCAGACATTTAACAATGTGAGAAGTCAGAGCACGCTGTAGCAGAAAAATTTAATACACAACCACACATCCAGAAGGGCACAGGACTTGAGAACAGGAAAGCTAGGAGAACAGACATGGGAATCAAGAGAGGAGCCTAATAAAAAAAAGGTTACTACAAGAAAAAGCCTTTTAGAATATGTTTATTAGTCAATCATAATTATAAAATTTAAATATTTATACAGCAAGATGGAAAATGTTTAAGTATCCAAACACCCCAAACTATTTTGCTGCAGTATACACAGGAATGGTTTTGTTTCTCTTACAAGTTGATCCAATATCATCCTTTAGTTTCTCAACAACTTCTTGAAGGCATGTTTAACTTTGAGATTACATTTCACCTTTGTCAGTGCAATTGCAAAAAGAAAAAAAAAAACCAAAAAAACATTAAGACCATACTAAACTGATTCCAAAACCTAGAAAATAAAAGGACAGGCACAGTGAAGTCAGCTACTCTGTAAAGAGCTTGTGGTTAACACTGTTTGTATCTGTTGCCATAGTTCAAAGGGTCCAGATTAAACCGTTCCTTTGATACACAAACATAAATAACACGTCCAAATGGTGTGGTTTGTTTTCCAAAACATGCACGAAGGTCCCGGTGTTTTTAAAATCTTCTGTACAAGAGAAGAAATACAAAGGCAGCCAGAAATGGAAGCATTCACAAACACCAGAATAAGGCCTTCAGCGTTTACTCAAAGCAACCTGCTAAACCCCTTCGTTCTCAGGTAACAGATTAAGAGGCCGCGATACACATCGTCTGCGAGGGTGAGGATACTGGAGGGTGGCAGTGTCAGCATCGCAAGAGTGCTCTATCAGAGGAGGAGGAGGAAGGAGCTGGGCATGACTGGACCATCTCGATCCAGCCCGTGGGGAATCCAGAGGGGGAAAGAAATACCTGAAACAATTAAGAAAGGAACAAAACACCAAAACAAAACAAAAAAACAACAAAACAAAACAAACAAAAAACCAAACAAACAAAAACAACAAAACAAGAAAAAGAGAAAGGTAGTAAATACAAGGAGAACCAAAGGGGAGAAAAGACATGCTGGAAAAAAAAAAAAAGGCTTTAGTATATCCATGCCAAAACCAATAGAACATAACAGCAGAAATCAAGGCTGGTAATTCAAAACAAGACAAATCCGGAAACTGTTCTTCAAAAGGAAAACAATACAGTCTTTTCCACCAAAATTCATAGCAAAAAAAATCCCATCATAAAAAGCCTAGCATACATTTTTCCAAAAGGACAGACTGGTTTGGCAAGGAGGATGGTGTAGCACAGCTATGAACAGGCATTCGTTCTCCCGGAATCCCTGCCCTTGGTTAACAGAGCTTTCAGTAACGCTTCATTTGCCACACAAAACACACAGCAAATATTATCCAAGTACAATTCCCGCATGTGCATCTAATTCAGATCGACTTCATAGCACTTCTAGAATAGACGTAAAAACATCCTTGGTTTTACAATACTTTCAATTTAATAATACACATTTACAGAGAGTAACTACTTCCAAGGAAATACAGGCTTTGTGTGTATTTACATATTTCTGCAAAATCCTCAGCGTAAATGTTAAGATCCCTGGTGAATGCAAGACTCAGAATTATGCCGTTTCATTTTTTTCTGCTGTTTTTATTAGAACTTACCCGTAATACTTGTGCATTTTAGTATAACTATATTAGATACCTGCAGATGTGTTCTGTGGTGTTTACAGTTCTGTAGACTTACACAAAGGAACAGCTACACAATTAATTCAATTCTGGGGCGATTCACAACAAGCTGCATTTTGGTTTCAATCTCTGTATGGCTCAAGTGTTGGCGGTTTTTTAGGATATTATACTTAGAGAATTCCATGGACTTTTCACCATAGGAATGGACAAGTACATATCAGAACAAGGACTTCTCTTGGGATGAAGACAGTATGACAGTACTTACAAAACATTTATTTGAAGTCCTACTAAAGTATAAATGAAGCAATACCAAAGACTGTTAAAAGCTACCAGCTGTACATTTGTCAAAACACGCTTTTCTTATTCCTTTAAAACTAACAGTTTCATATATTACAAAGCAGTTACAAACTTCTGATGTTCAGGAATCGTAATCAAATGCTGAACACTATGAAATGCAAAACAAATCAGTGATCAGAACAATTTTAATAAAAATTATTTTAATGGTCACTTCCCTCCTCCCATCCCAATCAAGGACAAAAACTCTCAATTTTACTCATAAACTAGTCTTTCAATTAGACAAGCTTTCAAAAAAAGTGGTTTGATGGAAGTTTTTGGGGTTGGGTTGTAGTTTGGTTGCAGGTTTGTTTTCCAAACAAGAAGCCTCTCCGAGAATTTTTCTATCAGGAGTTCCAACAGTATCAAACTGTGCGGGCTAGTACAAAAAAACGTACACAACGTGTTTTGAAAAGGCTTTTTGAATAGTATTTAGTAGTTAGCAGGCTGCTGGTGTCTTGGGAGAGGTCAAACGGCGTTGGGGAGGGGAAAAAGGAGTTCGTTTTCCATTCCTGTGTGCATGCAACAAGCAGCAAAACACCAAAGTTACTCCAGTTAGCTTGGTATCAGCTCTGCTTTCTGTTAAAAAGGACATAATACAAATGGAGAATGGAAATTGCATCATAAATCTAGACACAGTTACATTAACATAACAATAGAGCCCTACTGACTTATTTTCCCTGTTCTCAAACTTACTACAAATCCAGTTTGGTGATTGTGCTCTAACATTTTCCAGTCCTGCTTTAAGTGTTTGAATGTATAGACACTGAAGCACACAGTCTATGGGCACAAAATAAATTCTGTGTAGCATGACAATTTGGTCTAAGGTCAGTACACAAATCTCAAAGTGTTAATACACTAAAAAGTTAGTAACTGTGCTTATGAAACGCAAGCCAATGTGATTACAAAAGAGAACATGTCCTTAAGTGCATCTTTTTTATAGTAAGGTTCAATCCTAGGACAAAACACCATATAACTTGAAATGCCCCAGCCATGGGCTTAATTCTGGAACAAAGGATTAATTCCAAATTGGAGCCAAGAATAATTAGTTAAAACAAAACAAAAACCACTTTCAAAATACAGAGCAATGAAGGGAGTTTAAACTAATGCTGGAAGTGACAATTCCACAATGGTTTCTGACCAACTTCAGGAAGAGAAGAACCACCAGTAAGGTAGGGTGGGGTAGGGTAATCTTGCTGGCAGCAGCAGAGTCTTAGATAAGTAGACTGTGAAACCACACCCTGTGCTAAAGGGGTATACAAGACACTCTATGTCCCTGTAGGAGCCTGAGCAAATAGTCACACATTTGGATATTGCATTTCCAAGACAGGACTGCATCTCAGCGGGTTTTCGCTGTGCTAAGTAGGACCTGGAAGCAGATGCCCAGTCTCATTTTGGTCGCCCTTCTGGAGACTTGGTCCATTGCCACCTCTTGCTCTACCATTTATGCTGCGAAGAAAATGTGAGATCCCTTTTCTGTGCAAGGCAGCTAAGGGTCTGGAAGCCAGAATCCAGTTTTGGGCTCCGCAGTTCAAGAGAGACAGGGATCTACTGGAGAGACTCCAAAAGAGAACTACAACGATGATTGAGGCAATGAAACATCTCTCCTACGAAGAAAGGCTCGAAGAACTGGGGCTGTTTAGTCTTGAGAAGGCTGAGAGGGGATCTTATTAATGTCTATAAATATCTGAGGGGTGGGTGTCAAGTAGAAGGGGCCAGGCTCTTTTTGGTTGTGCCCTGTGATAGGACAAGAGGTAATGGTCACAAGCTGAAACACAGGAAGTTCCACCTCAACATGAGGAGGAACTTCATCACTGTGAGGGTGACAGAGCCTGGCACAGGCTGCCCAGAAAGGCTGTGGAGTCTCCTTCTCTGAACACTTTCAAGACCTGCCTGGATCTGTTCCTGTGTGGCCTGCCCTGGGTGATCCTGCTCTGGCAGGGGGGTCGGACTTGATGATCTGCAGAGGTCCCTTCCAACCCCTACCATTCTATGATTCTATATGACTGTTTAAACCATACATTATGAATTATCTTTTCCGCTACATTATCCCAATGAAAACCATAATTTGTTGCTGATATTTGTGCTTTGCTTTTACACATGCATCTAAAACAAAAGTGCAGTTACATAGCAGCATGATGAAGTTTCTCCTTGTTTGAAACTATTTCAGGAAAGCTATTTTTAGTAACGTGCAAGGACTAAAAGTGAAAATAGTAGTTTACATTGCTTATCTATACAGAGTACTTCAGGATGGCTTACAGCTTTGTTCATTTTCCTCTCAACACTGGCATAACAGACACCATTCCAGAGCAAAACTAGCGGAGCTTGTAGAAGTAGTCATGCAATAAATGACACTGCACTTAAAAAAAAAAAAAACCCAACAACTATAAAACAAACCTGAAAGCTAAGTGAAATTAAGACTCAGAGAAGAGACTGTTTAGTGAAACTCAGTCTCTCGAATAATTAACCTACCTGCCAGCAGATGATCCATTTAGTGAATTCTGTAGACTTGTATTGGCTGAACCTAGAGAGGTATTAAAAATTCCCTGCTGAGAACTACCATTCACTGGACTCCCGTTACCTTTCAGTATACCAGTACACTTCCAGTTGTCCATGTAATTAGCTGCAAATATAGAGATGCAAGAACAGTTAGTTTCTCTTCTGAAGCTCAGCTTTTGGTACAATGAGGTGATATTTCAGTTGCTAAGCACCCGGCGTGAGTTAGGAGTAAACTTCAACACCAACACACAAATTCCCAGCAGCACAGGATCTGGCTATTTAGCTGTCTGATGTTCTCTGCCTATCTGTGATTTAAAACCCAGTTCTGTTCAGCAGCAAGAATGAGTTCCCTTTATTAAAGTACTGAGAAACAAATGAGACTGGTCAAGAAAACTGCCACTGGTTTTTGTTGTTGTTGTTGCTGCTTTTGGAAATTTAAACAGAACAAAAAAAAAAGCCAGTTTGCCTGAACAGTGCGACTTGAATGTACATTTTCTGGGTTGGGCAGCAGGCAAAGATTGTAATGCAGCACGTAAGTTGTCATTTTTAAGATTAACATTACACAATTCTGGTGAGACAATTGGAGGGTACAGTAACAACTATTCACAGCAGCCTAAATCACGTGAGCATTCTAGCACAGACAGTTATTCCCTTTTTCCAAAATGTAAATAGATTGTATATATATAAAAATCATTCACAAATCCAAAAATGAACTTTGGCTCCAAAATTTTTGAGTACAATTCCTCAAGTATATTGAGCATACTGCACAGTGAATGTATTTCAGGTGGGTGACCTTACCCTTCCAGAGCCTAACGCAGCCGTCATCACCAGAGGAGGCAAGCACGGTGCCCGTGATATTCCAGCTCACTCGCCACACCTGGGAGTTGTGATTATCAAACTGAGCCACAATATGAATTTCAAATTTTGTTAAGCCTCCAGATGAAGTCAGTTCTTTCCTGTTTACAGAAAAAAGAAGTGATAGTTCTGCACGCAACTGCTCCAACATCTGGGCTTAAACATGAGGACAAAAAGAGAACCACATCTGTCAAGGAGTTTATGTTGTGACTGGTGTTAGTTGTTACCAGATTAGGAGGATTCAGAAGTATTTGGACAATATGAAGATGACAATTTTGAGCGGGTTTATAAAAGTCAAGCTGCTAAGCAACAAACCTGCACACATTAAGTTACAACTTTTGCTTCAGGGATATTATTAAAAGAAGACCACAGTATGCACCACATCATACCAAAGTGTCTTCCTTCCACGCTCACCTTAGAGGTTTTAGTGTGAAAATTCGTACATCTTTGGTTGCTACAGCTAAGATGTGGAAAGATCTTCCCAGGTTTGGAGCAAATGCGATGTCGTGCACGGGATCTGTGACTGTCATTAGAGCTTCTGCTTTTGCATATTTCCTGGAAAGCATAAAAATGTCATCCTCTGATGATGTCAAAATTGCGAGTGGTGCAAATTATATAAACAAGACGGAGGGGAACAGGGAAGGAGGGGTTAGTATAGGTGATGGGGCTTGCAAAAATAAAAACAAATGTTATTGTAATAAATATGAACCGATTTCTTCAGAAACTGAACACATCAGATACAGTAACTACTAACACACTATGCTCTTCAAACAACAAAGCAAGGATACCCCTATAAAAAACACTTCTGTCTACAGTGGGAAAACAGAAAATAAAATTCTTCCATTCACAGATCTGAAGGGAATTCATGTCTCGGGAACTTACTCAATTTTCTGGTCTTGTAAGCAGCCTGCTACCTGCCTCCTTCACTGCATGATAAACTTGTATTCCATGTTCTTATTTACCACTAGCTAAGTTACAACTTCCATTTGTTGTTAATGCACAGAGAACACTGTCTGAAGCCAGGCATAAATCCACAGAACACTTTGGCTCCCTTCCCACACCAGCCACTCTGAATGGAACATAAGTTCTCTGTCATCATTTCACTGAAAGTGGTTGTCACACCCCTCCTGGCCTCGCCTGGTTCCGAATTCTCAGCTGTGAGATCTGAATGTTCACAGAACGCCAGTAATTCACAGGCCTTTCTGTCATTACAAACATGCTGTTAAAAGCATTTTACGGTCACCTTGAACAAAAGGGTGCCTGCTGCAACACAATTCAAATTTTAACTTTGCCCTATAGAAGTTCCTCTGGAAAGGAGGGGGGAGCAAGGTGGGTGTCAGCCTCTTCTCCCAAGGAAGAAGTGATAGGACAAGATGAAACAGCCTCAAGTTGCATCAGGGGAGGTTTAGGTTGGAGCTGAGGAAGAATTTCTTCCCCACAAGGGCTGTCAAGGGCTGTCCCAGGCTGCCCAGGGCAGTGGCAGAGTCCCCATGATCCCTAGAGGGGTTTCACAGCCATGAAGATGTGGTGTTGAAGGGCATGGGTTAGTGGTGCCCTGGCAGTGCTGAGTTCACAGTTGGACTCAATGATCTTAAAAGTCTCTTCAAACCAAAACAATTCTCTAATTCTATTAATTCCTTGTGCAGAATTAAGCATATAAATAAGTAGAAGCAGAAACAATTCTCCCTTCAAAATACTGCTAAGGATACTGGTATTTCTGCACTGAGAACAAAATGATCAGTACCACATCTATGAACAGCAGTTACCTTTCTGAGGTCTCCCTCTCCTGTCCCATACAATGGCTGAGACAGAATTAAGGTATTATTATTATTTACTACCCCACATCTAATCACAGAAATAAAATACAAGGCCATATATTACAAAGTAGTTTAAGATCCCACCAATGTTCTAAATTGCCATTTAGCATACCTGGTATTTTCGTTATATTCATAAATCTGAACCTTAGCCAATATATTTGGACTGTTGTCGTCGCTTCCTACAGCTATCATTGGAGAATGTGCTCGAGAGCTAAAAGATGGAAAGAAATAGTTCTTTTTACAAATAACTCCACAGAAAATACACCAAGCTTTTTTTTTTTTTTTAATCTCAGACACATTATCTGTAAAGAAAAGAAAACAGTAACAATACAAACCATCACAGTGGGGGGAGTCACAAGGGAACACGAGCAGTGCTATTCACAGTTGCTGGTACCATCTCCGTTCTGTTGTTTGGAAAGCCCACTTTATACACACGTTACAGTAAAATCATTAGGGAACATAATCTGGCAATTCAAAATGATGCTCCCAGAGAGCAGGACTAATGATTTTATATATGCTCTGCAGTTAAGTATTGGCCATAAATTTCAGGGCAGAGTCTGCATTCTTTGCAGTACTTTTAATGATTGATTTAGTGGGCTTTCATTTAAGGTTTTGGAATTCTGTGTGGCACACCAATTTAGTCCAATGGCAGCACATAAATCTTTATTACAAGCGTTAATACATTAAAACAGAAGTTAGCAACTGTGCTCATGCAATTCAAGTCAATGTGATTACAAAAGAAAACATGTCTTTTAAGTGCATCTTTTTTATAGTAAGGCTCAATCGTAGGACAAGCCATCATGTATGTTGGAATTCCACAGCCACGGATTTCAGGATTTGGAAGACAAGACTACAAAAGCTAAATGTAGAAGAGTTCTAATTTTTGAATAGTCTTTTAACCCCATCCCAGGCATTAAAGTGAAAGCCTGTACTTCAAATCTTCAGCACTGACTACTGCTAAAGAATGGAAGAACTGGATCAGCAGGACACAGACCACTCCATCTACAGGGAAAGCCATTAAGTGCTTAAGGACAAATAAAATCCAAAGCAGTTCAGCCCAAAGCAGTCTTTCCCTTCCTGTTATTGCTGGGGCAGGATGAGAGGTTGAAAGCAAAGGAGAAGCTCTGCTTTTAGGTGTTCTTCTGGGTGGGAATTATCCAACCAGCACACTCCTCTCCAATTCCTTCCTGTTTAAGGTGGTTAAGTGTACCACTGAGCCCCAGAGGATGTAGCTAGAAGAACAACTCCTAAGCTTTGTGTTTGTGCTAAAGAGACTCTTGTGGTTCCCAGTACATTCTGCTGCACTGGCAAGAGTGCACGTCCTTGTTAGAGTTCTCAAAATTCTTACTTAATGCAATACCTCTACTTAAACAAAGAAAAAGAGATGTGAATTGTCCCTTCTTTCAGGAATTGTCCCCACTTTCTGTTATGAAAATCCCAGTTAAGTTTTGTGGGATAAATAATAATAATAATAAAAGAAAAAGAGCTCTTTAGTTCATTACTTGCTAAAAATAATTTAAGGTGGGAGTATTTCCTCACAGAGCACAGGAGGACTTTTTGCAACACTTCTTCGGCTCTGCCAAACTTGCTTTATTGAAAGAAATGTCAGCAGCTCTCTTTCAGACCCACGTAATTCACACTCAATCTTCTCCATCAATGTTTTAAGACTTATTTCACAAAATATCAGAACTAACTCACTGAATCTTCCCCTTCAACAGTCATAAAGCAAAAACTACAGTTTTAACAACATACCTTGAAGGATTCCAAGAAATACAACTGCAGCTTAGCTTACATGAGATTTCATGCTGCAGTGACCACTGACTGAGATTCATCACGTCTGGAGCTTCATAAATCCTCACAACTCCATCTGCTGAACAGGTTGCTAACATAAGACCCATGTGCTTGGGAGCAAACTTCACATCTGTAACAGATGTCCTACTGTCTACTAGAGTAGTCCTCTTTACCTGCAAAGAAAGACAGAAATTCTTGAAGGAAATGCTACAAAATTTCCATTAAAAAAAATATATATATTCCCTAAGGAAGGCTAATGAAAATTCTGACAAACTTAAAATTTAAAAAAATCTTTATACACCAATGAATTGGAGAAATGAGAGATCATTGCACTGATGCCATTTCAGGTGTCAAGAGATATACTCACAGTGGTATCAAAGTCTTGATTAAAAACAACAAAAAAAAAAGATGTTTAGATTATTCTGTATAGAAAAAGAAAAAAAAACCCAAAACCATGTAATAGAAGCATAAAATACAAAAGTATTGGCCACAGGCATTTTGAAACCATCCCTCATCATCCATAATGGTGACAATATTAACTGTGACACCTGAGAAATTAGAAGGCAACACCGCTTTCTTATTTCACTGTTTTTTCAAGTTGTCTCCTGTCCTACCAAGAAAGTGAGTTTGAGCTGAAAACTATGCATCAAAACTGCCTCCTGCACACAGAAATCAGCCTTCATACCACACTTGGTGCCAAAGGTCTGACAACCCAACTCTTCACAGCTACCTACTTTAAGGTTAGAAAACTTCAGTAGAAACCAGAAAATTGCATATATTTTAGCAACCCAAACCAAAACATTAGAAGCAGGAATGCTATACTGAGTGATGTAAGATTACACCTGAAGAATCGCTGCAAAATAATCTCTTTAGATCAAAAAAATCCATTGATGAAACTATCCAGAAAATCCACTTCTGAGCAACTATTTCCCCGGCAAAACCCAATCAACATGTTGTTTGAAAGATGAAAAAGAACAGCATAAGAAAGTTTCAAAATGTTCTCTCATCACAGAAGAAAAAATCCACAACTTATAATTCTGCTGTAGATGGGGATTCACATCTGCAAGTTGTTTGAGAGGGAACATCTTATTAACAAGCTCCAGTAGTAGTGACACTAATTAGCCTGAATGTTGCCATTTAGCTGTTTTCTCCAAATACTTTAAAAATACTTACTCTGTGTTGGAATATTGCCACAAATTAACAAAGCATAGGCACCATCAGGAACACTTCATATGAAGAGAAGAAAACAGGGCACTTTCTCTGCTTCAGCATAGAAAATATGTTGCAAAACCAGAAACATCCAGTAACTTGGTAATGAGAACAATTTTCATGCTCACTCTTCTGTTTAGTTCTGTAACTCAAACACTTTCAAGCTTCAGCCCATTACAACAGGCAAACAAATCGATGAGGCACAGTAAATCTGTTTATATAAGAATGTGTAAAAATAGTAATTAAGATGTTGAAGTCTCACCCAGTGACTCTGGCCTCGGAGTTTATCATTAGACTCTCCCACTATTTCTTCCCACACAGCTGCTGTTCTATCAAAAGAGCAGGAAGCCAGGACTTGCCCAAATTCAGGATGGGCCCACGTCACACGCCACACGGATCCACTGTGTGTCTGCAAGAGAACACCAAAACACTCTGGAGAAACATGCTCCTTGTGCTAGCCCAAGCAATCACACACATGCATAACTTTCTGCAGGAGCAAACTGTAGGAAGAAGACTGTTCCTTTGAAATCTATGTTCTTTTATACAGCTTACAGTCACACAGCAGCTGTTGCATTTGTTTATTCCTATAAGCACTGCAAAGGTTTATTGCTATTAGTTCATGGTTAGAAGTTAATTAGTACAAGTGTATTTCAAGGCATTATTTATTACTCCTTAGAGCCCTAAGTTCCAAGCTAAGATTCTGCCTTGACACAAAAAGTACAGCTTGGTTTTCAGTTCTCAGCTCACTTCTAGCCTCCAAAGCACATACAGAGCATTACTTATCTCCTTTTTTACATGAAGCTCCCCCTTCATACTTAGCCTAAAGCTTCTTTTTTTTTTTTTGTAGAGCAAGGGAATTCAAACACTCCACCTGCATTTCCCTTGACAGGGATGATTGTACTGCGGTCCTACTGAGTACAAGGTTAAGGACAGTTCAGAAGCTGAATGCACTAATTATGCCGATGAAGCAGAATGTTTACAGGACACAGTTCTCAGAAAGAGAACTATATAAAAAAAAAAAAAAGAGGTCAAATACTTAATAGTCAGACCTCCTTTTTTATCCCCACCCCACCCCCCCCCCTTTTAAATCTTGCAATATGCAGAAAGGAAATATTAAATTAAAAATGAAGGTACTGTTTTCTAACTCCCTAAATACCAGTTACTGCGACGTTTGCCAATAACAAAGTCTGGCAACATAACTCTGTACTAATCATATAAGACAGCAGGACAGGCTCTGCTTTAAGTGAGAGGCATTAGAGATATTCTACAAAAGCAGAGAAAAAGCATTTTACCATAAGAAATACAGGATCTACAACATACCAAAAGTATTTGTACTCTGCAAGTCAACAGAAACAAAATATCTTCAAAAAGAAAGGAGAAAATATGGTTCTAATTGTGTGGAGTTTAAAAATACAAACCTTCCAGCTGGCAGTGCAATGCCAATCGCCATTTTCACTTTTGTCCCAGACCTATTGAGAAATCACAATACAATCAAACAGTTTATAAATGGAGGTTACCAAGCAGTAGTGCAGAACACACCCATTGTTTTATTTTTTTATATATATATAGCTATGTACAGCACTAAACATTTTCACATGAAAACTCTACCAGCTTGGTACACAACTGCACTTCACTCAACCTTGGAAATATCCCTACTTGGAGGTAGGGAGAAGCAGCACACACCCACAAAATCCACTGTTGTATGAAGTCCATAATTTTTAAACAATAAATTATTCATAGAAAATAAATGATTACAAATCTCAACACTTCATTCACTCTGTCTTGTGAGTACACTGGATCAGTTTCACCCTAGAGTCCCCATGGTCTGGTTGACAGCAGCTCAGATCTGGTTGCAAACCCCTGATGTGACTCCTGGCAACCACCCCCAAGACAAGGGCAGCAAAAAGAACATCAAGCCTGTGGGGAACAGATCTTGTTTCTGTTTCTAATATTTCTGCCTTGACTTATAACCACACTCAAGTCACTCAACTTTCCTTTCTCTAGATTTCTCATATGCCTTTATCATCTTTATGACTTTTCCCTGAAAAATTGTGAAGAAAGTCACACACGTAGCTAGATGAAGACCACCTCTAAAAGGCCAGCAGCCACTTCTGTTTGGTACTCATTCACAACATATCTTCTCTGAAAGCCACGCCACTTTTGCCATTCCAGGTCTCTAATACAGCCTTGGTTGTTCGGATCACAGCCCAACTTCACAACTTCTCCCCCACTGCTATTCTGCAGGGCCCACCTCATGAGAGCAGGACCTATGTCAGACATACCACTGCTGGGTTACACGTCCTGTAAAGCTCTGGTAAGAGCAAAACTTCTTAAGACAGTCTCATAAAGGGCACTGTTATGATCCAAAAGTCATGTTACACTGCTAGACATCGTACTTTCTGGCTTCTACCTACCGCTTGGAATCTTTCTTAAGAACACCCGTTTTAAGCTGCAAGTTTTACATACTCAGTCCAGACCAAAGACTGACATGGGCTAGGCTTATTTTTTTTCATGGGATGGGTTTGGGGGTTTTTATTGCTGTTGGGTTTTTTGTTTGCTTTTTAATATGTGGTCAGGGAGAAGGGCCCGATCCACATTTGACATAGTTTTCTATAGAAAAACAATTCTCTCAACCATTTAACTGGTGTAACAAAAGATATGACTGCTCTCTGCAAATTATATTTCTTACATCTAGCCATGTAACGCCCGAATTTTTATTTGCCTTCTCAACATGCAAAATTAATAAATAAATAAACCTCAATGAAACCACAACGGAAAAAGTAATTAGTTTTCCATTTACTGTTATTTCATTTTCTGTAAAGGAACGTAAAATTAAGGTTTCTGTTACTTTATAGTTTCTCTAATCTGCCCGAGGACAGGCAGAACATTTCAGCCTTTTGCTTATCTGCACCTCATTAGGCAACAGCCGCTTCTTCCCTTAAATAAAGGCAGATTTTCAGTTGAATCACCAAAACAAGCAGCACTGCCGTAGCCACAACAGTTTAAGGCTGTTTCCCCAGTCGCTGCAACGGCTGGGAAAGAAGCTGTATTTTGACCCGCGTTTGTGTGTACACATGGTCAAAGGCGTACACACACACACACGCGCAGGCGAACAACGTGGGTGACGCCCTGGCTCCGCGCCACAGCCCGGTATCCCTCGCCTTTCGCTCCGGGCCGCCGCCGAGATCTCCCGCAGACGCGGCGGGACGCGGGCGCCGAGCGCGGCCCTTCGCTGCCCGGGCACAGCGGGGCACAGCGGGGCACAGCGGGGCGGAGAGGCCGAGGCCCAAGCGCGGGCCCGGGCCAGCCGCGAGGGGGTGGCGAGGAAGGCCGCGCCCCGGCCCGGCCCGGCCCTGTCCCAGCCCGGTAGGCCGCGCCCCGCCGGTGCCGCGCTACCCCCACGCACCACCCCAGCCACCAGCACAAGGCCCGGCGGCTGCCGCTCACCTTAACGCTCTGGTCGCTGGAGCAGGTGGCCATGCGGCGCCCGTGGAAATCGAAGGAGACATCGTGGATGAGGTCGCGATGATCCGCCGCGATACTGCGCGCCACGAACATCGCGGCGCGGCGCCACCGCCACGCTCCCGCCCGGCCGGCCCCGGCGCGCGCGACCTCCGCACGGCTCCGCGCGTGCGCGCTCCTTCCCGCCCGCGAGCGAGGAGAGGGGCGGGGCATGGGGAGGAACGCGCCTCGTGCCCGGAGGTTGCCGCCCCCCCGGAGCCTGGGGCGGGCTGAGCGGCCGGGCGGGGCCGGACCCCGTCTCTGGGCAACCGGGAGCCGCGTCTCGCCACCCCCACCGGGAAAACACTGCCTACTCTCTCCAGCCTAAATCTCCCGTCTTTGAGTGTAAAACCACCACCCCTTGTCCTGTGCCGACAGGCCCTGATAAAAAGACCCTTTCTGAGCGGCCCTTTGAAGTCCTGAAAGGCCACCAGAAGGTCTCCCCAGAGCCTTCTCCTCTGCAGGCTGAACACCCCCATCTCTCCCAGCCTGGCCTCCCAGCAGAGGGGTTCCAGCCCTCCCAGCATTGCTGGGGCTCCTCTGGCCCCGCTCCAACAGGTCCCTGTCTCTGCTGTGCTGAGCACTCCCGAGCTGGCCCCAGCACTGCAGGGGGGTCTCTCTCTCTCTCTCTCTCTCTCCCCAGAGCCCTGGGAGCAGAGGGGCAGGATCCCCCCCTCCCCTGCTGCCCACGCTGCTGGGGGTGCAGCCCAGGGTGCCAGTGCCTGCTGGGTGCCAGCGCACGGGGCCGGCTCAGCTCCAGCTGCTCACCCCCAGCACCCACAAGCCCTTCTCCCCAGGGCTCTCTCCAGCCCTTCACCCCCAGCCTGGGCTGATACTGGGGGTTGCCGTGACCCAAGGGCAGGACCTTGCACTTGACCTTGTTGAACCTCATGAGGTTCACACGAGCCCACTTCTTAAAGCTGTCCCTCTGGATGACATCCTACCCCTCCAGTGTATTGACACCACCACACAGCTTGGTGTCATCCACAGACTTGCTGAGGGCATCCCCAACCCCACTGTCTCTGCTCCCGTGCAGGGGTGAACTGCTGTGAGGAGTCACCCAGGCCCTGAGAGCTGTGGCCATTCTCCCCAGGAAGCACAACTCCCCTGGCCTGCCATGTTTATTGTGTCAGGGCCTTTTCTGCCCTGCCTTTAGTTGTGGGCAGACTCTGGGGAGGATTTCTTTCTCCACAGCCTTGTAAAGGCAGAGCACTGCTGAAGCACACCAGCCCCCACCTCACCACAACCCCAGTTCCTCCTTGACAGAGAACTTGCCTTCCTGCTGCTGCTTTCACCTCCTGGAAGCATCCCCTTGCAACTGTTTAGGTCACACAGATAAATCCCATTTCTTCTCTGTTATTGACCATCCCCACCTCTACCCTGTCCTATGGAGCACAATCACTGTCCCCCTCTTAGCAGGTACTGTTACATCTCCATATAGCAAGGATAGTGATAGGACACGGGGTAACAGTGTTAGATTGAACGAGGGGAGATTTTGATTGGATATTAGAGGTTCTTCACTGTGAGGGTGGTGAGAGCCTGGCCCAGGCTGCCCAGAGAGGTGGTGGCTGCCCCATCCCTGGCACCATTGCAGGTGAGGTTGGCCGGGGCTCTGAGCACCCTGCTCTAGCTGCAGATGGCCCTGCTCACTGCAGGGGGGTTGGACTAGACGACCTTTAAAGGTTCCTTCCCAACCCAACCCATTCCCAAACTGTTCTATGACAGACACTGCCTTACAGCGTAGGAGCTCAATGCAAATCAATAAGCAAGCAGAGAAAACATGTATGATTTACTTCATTTATTCATTTATGATTTACTGACTACTGAGTACTGTCAGATGAGCCTTGAGAGTACTGTGGTGGAATAGAACACAAGACCTGTTTCTCGAGGAGAGGTACGTAGGGACTGTGAATGGAAGGTTTTGTGGGAAGAATGAAACATGTGATATTCAATGTGGACAGGGAAGGAATCCGAAGTGAGACAGGGTGGGTATTGGATAACATCACAGACCAGAAAGCAGAGGAAGCAGA
The DNA here is from genome assembly GCA_025345505.1 of Todiramphus chloris collaris. Taxonomy (NCBI): domain Eukaryota; kingdom Metazoa; phylum Chordata; class Aves; order Coraciiformes; family Alcedinidae; genus Todiramphus; species Todiramphus chloris. The sequence goes on from JANVCC010000047.1 coordinate 4,724,450, forward strand.
ACAGAAACGTGCATGTGGTAGAAAACACATGACAAGTGACTGAGGTCTGGGTAGGAGCTATAGACCAGTACTGATGAGTGTGTAGCCAGAGGGGTGTATACAATAAATTAACCAAAGCAGAAGACCCTTGAGGGCTGAATGCTCTCACCACAGACCTACCACCTTCCAGGGAGCCCCTCAGTGTCTCGTTTGTAAGGGAAGGTTGATCTATAAGCCATGTTATTTACTAGCTATTCCAAAGTTAATTACAATAGTTGAGAAATATTTAACAGAGATAAAATCATTCACTACAGTTCAAATAAATATGCCGTTAGTAGATTTAGAGACAAAAATAATAACAAAATAATGACATGGTAATAAATAAAAGAAAGCACGCTTGTATTTAACTGTACTTGGTATCAGTTTCAAACAGTACTCAAGCCATTAGGACACCTTCAGTGCCTCACAGGGAAGCTTTTCAATCATACAATGATTTCTTGGAGAATCAAATTTGAAGTTTCCTGAAATCAGATATAATCAAACTGTCTTTATTCAAGTCAGATTCTGACCTTTTCTAGAATGTTTTTCGTATCTGCACCTTTAACAGGGGAGTAGTTTTATCATTTCTGAAAGGAGTTTTGATTCTCACCACTTTATTTTAAATTTTTGTGTTTGGTCGTGGCAATAAGGAGTCAAATTCTGTCCACTTGGTGAAGAGAATTTATTCAGGGATGTCCAAATATTTGATGAAATTGTAAAGAAACCACTACCTGCTTCTGGAATAAACCTGTCAGTTTGGATTTGATTTTTAATGCATTTATTTTTACAAACTGTAGACAATATTCCACAGCAACTGACAGAGCTGCTGCTATCACATGCCAGAGAGATCACCGTTTTCTGCACAATCTGCAAGCATTTAACACACTAATGCATGTAGTTTTCTCATAAACCTCATAGCAAGACTAGATATGCTGGTACCCAAATGTGATATGGAATGAGAATAGATTAATGAGAATAGATTGAAGTAAATGACAAGAAGCGTGGACCTGAAGGCACACTATGGCTTTAAGATGATAGGATTTAGTTATTTTAATGTTACTGGGTAAAGAAAAGTTAACATGTTGAAAAATACTTTGTCATCCAAGTATAGGGGGCATGATAAAAATGATTTAGAAGGAAAAATACCACCTGGATTTATATTCTTGTCTAAGTCATCCAACAACAGTTTTAGCTGCTATTTTTTTAAACATCAGAGAGATAAATCTTAGTGGAGAACATGACGTGGAGAGGTTTGCGAGTTCTCACCGAGAAAATTAAGACATCTCAGTTTTCCCAATTTGTGTTAGTGGAGAATTTGGGTTGGAGTTTGCAAGTAACATAGAAAATTTGTAAAGTGTTTTAAAAAATGAGGAGCTAATGAAAGGAAAGGGGGGAATTTTCTTGTTTCTGAAGATGAACTGCTATTGCACAACTCCCCCCCCATAGACTGTAGGGTTGTGGTGAACATACCCCCCTCCTCTCCCCCGGCAATCATGTGCAATCACTTTGGAGGTTGAAATTCCAGTATTTTCTAAATAATAGGTAAAATTTATGTAATACAATAGAAGCAGTGAGCAAAGCTGATTGTTCCTGATAGTTCCAGTGCTGTAATTAGAGAGGTATTACAAAAAAAAAAAAAAAAAAAGGAAAGAAAAAGAAGAAGGAAAAGGAGGAGCAGGGGAAAGAAAGGAAAAAAGAAAGGGAATGGAAAGAGGAAAAGGAAAGAGGAAAAGGAGGGGAGGGGAGGGGAGGGGAGGGGACGGGAGGGGAGGGGAGAGGGAGAGGAGAGGGAGAGGAGAGGGAGAGGGGGAGGAGAGGAAAAAAGGGAAAAAGAAAAAGAAAGGAAAAGGTGAAAGGGGGAAAAAAAGAAGAGAAAAGAAAAGAAACAAACCACCAAAACCCAAATAATATTCCTGCATTTATCCGGATTTCTAAGGAGAAAGAATTTTTTAAATCTTTTAGCAAGATACTTGGAAACTTCAGTTACTGCTTCCTTCAAATAGCGTGAGAGACAATGCCTAATAAAACCTTAAAGCTGGTTTACAAGTTCTTTAGTTCACAGGCAATGTCTCTGAATGGTTGATTTTGTCAGCTATTTTGGGGAAATGCCTTTTACTGTAAACGGTTGATTATAAAAAAAAAGTGTTTCTTTCTTTTTTTTTTCTTTTTCCTGAAGAATTGTTTCCAGTCAGTGATTCAGCTGTCAAAACCCCGTTCTTTTGCAATTTTTAGCAATGCAATGGTTTTGTCAAGACTCAGAGTGTGTTACCACTAGTGAATTCATATTTGTAACCTACTTACATTTGCTTTATTTCTTCAGCCAGTGATATCAGTGTAGTTGGAGTGGGGCAAAATTATCAGATCCACAAATAACTGCCATCGATCTGTTTCATTGAATAATATATGATTATTTAAATGTGGCACAAATGCACATTTTTATTTGACCTAACAAGTTTATTTTCTTTAACAAGAGAACAAAAATTGTACACTTCATATCAAGACTAAGCTTACATTCTAGTTTGGTCAGCAAGCAAAAAAAACCTCACCTTATCTTTTTAAAAATATATACACTTACACAATTATTTATTAATTTAAATACAACCCAGCCCTGTCCCGAGTCTTTAGGCTCAATGCAGGTAGGTCAGTTTACATGTATTAAGTCTTTATTAAAAAAAAATTTAAAATCCAGGATATACTGCTCTGTGTGTGTGTGTGTGCGCGCGTGTGTGATCCCAGACTGTTAATTTACCTTTGTGTCTGATTTCAGTTGATACAAAGGAATGAGATAAATGCATTTATCCCATGTAGACACTTGTACCAGGTGGTTTTTGTTAGGGGAAAGGCTGATACATAATAAGGAAACACTTCATAGTGAAACATCAAAATTAGCAAAGGGATGGGGAGACAAGATACACCCTTTCTTAAGGTCATTAAATAGACAACTAAGTAGAGCAGATAGCATCTGCTAACAAGGCATTTGTATCTTCTGGGAAATGAAACAATGCTTATTTATATTCTTTTAAATAGCCAGACTATCTCCTGGATTAAAAGTAAAATAAAACCTGTTGAATAAGATAAAATCACTCCAGACCTCTTCAGGAGGATTTCAAATACTAGAAAAGAAATTGGCTATAAAAGCTGACGTGATACATTCAAAGAGGGATTTTCCAGTGGTGTGACATGAACATAAGGTACCTAGGGTAGTATGGTAAATCAGATAGAAATAATGTGAATAATAGGTACAGTTTAAATGTTTTTCTTTTATTTCCTCACTTGTGTCTAATAGAAATCTTTGTTACTCCATTGCCTATTTTTAATCTCATGAATAAATGCTTCAATTTATTTTTATCTTAATCTAGATGAAATGAAGAACGAATTCAAGATTACCGTCAAGGAAGACACTCCTCTCTGAATCCCCTAGAAAGCAAGGCACTGAGCACTGAGAAGCACTGAAGCTCCTGCTGCATCTCTAGAGTATGCAGAGAGGAGTAGAGCTGGTGCACAACAAGATGATCCAAGCTACACAGCGATGGTGGGCAGCCAGGCTGGTCACGGTCAGGAGGACAGAAGCAGCCATCACTACTGATGGTAACCAGAACACCGTGTGCCATGCAGCAAGATAACGGGAAACAGGCTTGAACTCATGGAAACCCCAGGAAATCTGCAGCTTCCAGTTATTGAGCCGTGAATTAGGATTCAACTATTAGCTGACCTTGGTGGCTTCCTCTTACAGCTTTTACTGGAGCTGAAGCAGTAAAGGAAAACATTCCATTCATGCATGGCATGCATGAGCTGGAAAAGACAGTTGAATTTTAACCTATTTGCTCGATGATGTGCAGAGGAAGACCACGCTGAATTACAAAAGTCTTGACACTTATTTTTCAATGTTTGGGTTCAGTATTATCTCTAGATTAAATTAACTTGAACCACAGCATAGGAGAAGAAAGAAAACTCTCTATAATAAGGTTAGTTTTTCACTTTTGACACAGTAGGCCAATTTTGTTCTCAAATTGACTGTATAAACCTGCATAACTTAATTTACTTCTGCTGGAAGCTCGGTATAACTGTATTAGTATTGGTAGAGATATTCTCACTCAAAATTACTAGAATTGATGCTGCCTTGGATCTAAAGAAAATCCAGTTCGTACTTTCCTTTTTCCCCTTTTGACTGACAGTAAACGTCAGCCAAAATGGAAAATGGATGTAGCAAAAGCATCTTCAAGTAAAAGATGCTGTTGACCGTAGAGGGAGATTTTAAAAGATAAAAAGCCCTGCCCCCAAAATAGTAAATCACAAACTGTTTGCATTAAAGATGTTTATATCAGCGTAGGAAAGAGCGTGAGGAAGCCTGTCTTGTATGGCCACTTCTGTCATATGCTTCAGTCCTGTCTGCCCTAGAGGCTGATCTGTTTTGGGCAATCATGGATTATTACAGTAACAGTGAACAGTGTAGTTAAAGGCTCCGTTCCTGACAAGCATGTAAAAATACTATCGTTGTCAGGGAACACACGCCTGATCCTGTGAAATTCATACACTTTTGTGTACCATGTTTCCCTTAACTTAAAAACTGGATTTGAAATAATTCTTAATATTCCAGAAGGAGCAAAACAGTATCTATTCTTTGGAGATTCCTGGTTTAAGGCACTGTAGAAATACAAAGTGGTATTATTGAGCAAACTGACTCAGGAAAAAAAAAAACCTAGTAAACCCAGTCATTCAGTAGGTTGCTTTAAGAATCTGACACTTCATGATTAGAAAGAGTTTGAAAAAGGTCAGCATGCTGCCATCGTGTATGACACGTCTGTGTGTAACATTCTGTGTCACACAAACTAGAAATCTAAAGGTAGATGTTTTAGAGGAAGACACGACCATAGTGTGTGAAAGATACAGGATGGATTTCTGTTAAGGAAAAAGTATACCAGCAGTTATTGCTACGAAAGGTAAGTCAAATTAAGAGGGTGACTGACCAGGCATGCCTGGCAGATCATGGAAAGAAACTAGTAACAAAATTAGATTTCATGGGCAAAAATGAGGGTAAATAAAGTCTCCCAAGTCTTTATGTGAATCAACTGAGAGTAAAACTCCAACAGGCTTTTACAGGAAGCAAATGGGTGAACCTTGCTTTATACGGCACCCTGCTTTGTTGGTGCTGTAATCAGGGTTCTGCTTACAGTCTGTTATTATTTGTCTTGCTAGGAAATCAATAGAATGTTCCAAGTGAAATTAAAACTTATTGTTTACCTAAAAAAAGGATTATTAAAAAGATGCAAGAAAAAGATAAGCTCCACCTCCATAAAATTGTATTTTACCATATGATGTAAAAAGGAGTACAGGAAGACAAGCAAAATAACAGTTGATTAGCCCATGAAATGTCATTTGAGCAGAACAGTTGCCCAGTCATGAGCAAGTGTAGCTTTGGCGGCACGGAAAAGATGAATTAAGGGGAAACAGCAGTGACATTACACAGGCAAGGGGCTTCTGGATGGAAAACTATTCTCAGTCATATGACTGTGCAAAGAAATGTAAGGGAAAATAGGAATGAGGAACATAATTGACAGCTAGGCGGGGAATAGAGATAGGAGGGGAATTTAGCTAGGAAAGGAATACAGCTAGGAGGGGAATTTAGCTAGGCAGGGAATACAGACAAGAATGGCTTCCTAACAGAGGAATACAAAGGTTGATCTCAGGTCGTGTAACTACATCAGAGCTATCTTCAAACTAGTGATACCAGTCTGGGAAATAGAAACAGATTTTGTAGAAGTCAAAATGGAAAATAGCTGGCCCTGAGAGTTTTCACAGTAAGAACAGACAGAAAAGTCTAAATTTAGCAGCAGTGGCTTTCCTCTGACTGTTTTGGTGTATATGGAAAGAAACAGCAGAAGAAGATTAATAAATTGCTGATGAAGTTGACAGTTAAACCCTTTTTGCAGACTATAGTTATGATCAAATATCAAGTGCAATATTAAAGCTGTTGTTTACAGAATAGGTATTTATAGACTCGTAGAATCATTTTGGTTGGAAAAGATCTTTAAGATCATTGAGTCCAACCCTTAACCCAGCACTGCCAAGGCACCACTAAACCTCAGCACCACATCTCCACAGCTTTGAAATGCCTTCAGGGATCATGGGGATTCCAGCACTGCCCTGGGCAGCCTGGGACAGCCCTGGACAGCCCTTGTGGGGAAGACATTTTTCCTCAGCTCCAACCTAAACTCCACTGGCACAACTTGAGACTGTTTGCTCTTGTCTTATCACTTGTTCCTTGGGAGAACAGACTGCCCCCCGCCTTGCTACAACCTCCTTTCAGGAAGTTATGCTTGTTTACAAGCTAAGGAAGCTTTAGTGCCTTTACTGGTGGGTGGTGACATGAATCTTTCACTACCCTAAAAAAAGATTTCACAGCACCAGCAGATACCATAGTAATACTTAGTCATCTGGACAGTGGGGTCAGACAGGGTTTGGTGATCTCTGTTTGAGGAAGGACCTTAGCCCATTAATCTTTTTTCTCCCCAGACTACCTGCCCTTCCTAAGGCCTGGAACCTGTCTTTTTGCACACCAAAAGCTGCAGCATAGCATTGAACTATCCCACTCCTGATAGAGGACCCTTTGACAAGTACATCTCCTTCCATGAAAACCCCTCTGCCTTCCTGAGTCCATCATCTCTCGGTGACCTCCCACATGAGCCAACTCTCATTTCTTTCAGCAGTCTGTTCGCAAGGGGGAAGTGTGGTGCTGCTGAGGGGAAGGAGCAACTCTCACAGCCTTTCCTCTTCAGCTTCTGGCCAGTGGGATGGAGACACTCTGCAGCTCACAATCCTCTTGCTCTGAGGAGGTGGAAGCAGGGCTGTGGTGGGGCACACAATGCAGGGCTGGGCCAGGTTCCCACAGGGTGAGTTCTCACAGGGTGCTACTGGATGGGGCCAGATACACATCACGATGCCATCAGTCCTGAATGTGACTTCATTTCAGCTACCACAGGTATATCTTGGGATTATTTTTTTCTTTATTTAGAGATTTTCTTCCTCACGTTTTTGAAGTGAATATACAATTTGATGTGAACTGCTTCACAGCTTGGAAAATTCTAAGTAGTTAGTTACTGGAGCTGAGCCAAGGCTCTCCACATACAGGAAAAGTTGAATTTTGAGAAGTCTGTATAAAAAAGAACATGGGGATTGTGCATGAAGATCATAGAGGAAAGAGGAGTTCCAAGGAGATGCATTTGGAAACAGGCTGAGAAGACTCAGCAGCATTTTGACTGACCAGGAGTAGAATTAAGAGGCCCTTTTGTCTGTCACTGGATTTCAGCCCTCCAGTCCCTAGATTCAGGAGGTTGTGCCTCTCCTTGCCCGCACTCCTTACCACTCAAGCAGCAAACAAGTCATCATTTATATCTTCTCCACTGCTGCCAGGGCTCAGCTGCTCCCGTAAAGGGAAGGGGCTGAGGTAGAACTGAGTCAGAAGAGTCACGTTTGCTACTGCTGCCGGTGCACACTCACTCTGAGAGTGAGTATAAAACACCTAAGTGTGGTAAAACACCTATATATCTGGTACAAAAGTAACCTGCCTACACTGCCTGCAGCTGGCCCCGCTGTTCTGTATTCCAGTAAAAGAAAGACCCTGAAGTTAAAGTGGAAACTTCAGCATTGCCTGTCAATAAAAACAAATGTCTTTTAGATTTTTTTTTTTTAATTCTTTTTTTTTTTCATTTGGAAAGAGAAAAAAAAATGCTTATATTAGGGCATAATACCCAAACATTTGTCCGGTACAGATCTGAACTTCTGGAGCAGCAGAGGTGGTACAAGGCAGTCTGAGTGACGACAACACCACAGTGTTACCATTGCAGTATCAGCTATGGCAGGAACTTGATTATTACTCTTGTTACATGATCAATACTTTTGTTGTTGGTAAGTGTAACAAACATGCTTCATCACAATGCTATTTGGCTATAACAGCTTTTGAAAGGTTTAGGAAAACCATATATTCTCTAAACCCAACAGGATTACCTATTTAAAAAAGAATTACTTGAGCAGCAGTACAAGAACATTAATATGTTTCTGCACCTACAAGGGTAGCAGCTTATCAAAGGCAGGACAAACAGCCTCGTACTGCTGACTTCCAGCACAAGCATAACCCCTGGGGCCATTTGCACAGATCTCAAAGTAAGTGCCTAAGGAATCACGACCTGTTATGTGCTCTGGGACTGACAGGAATCCCAGTTAGGACAAGTGCCTCTACTTACTTATGGACAACTTCAGATGTCAAGGAAGGCTGTTGAGAAGGTAACGTGAAAGGGTATAGCCAATGTTTTCAAACTGTTAGAAGACACTTTGATCTCTTCTTATGCAGAACAGCCTGAGTGGCTGATGTTCTGGCTCCAAGTACTGAGCAGAACTTTTGAACCTATGTCCTTGTGACACCTGAAATACTCATCTTGAGAAGAGTCTGACTATGAGTATTCTAACAGACAATCAACACATGTCTGATATGAAAGGGTGGCAAAGTAGAGAAAATTGTGTATCAGGATATTTTAAGCATTTCCTTTCTGACAAATTTCTTCCAGTGTATTTAGAGGGTACCACTGCCTGCCACTGAAGCAGCCGCATTGGTCTCTTTCAGAAGTGGTACCATAAAGATTTTAAAGAGAAGATCTTTTGATGACTGGTGATGTTTCTTTGCATGCAGTGAGACAGCAGGAAAAATGATCTAAAGTTCGAAAGAGACAGAGGATCTCATACACTGATTTCAATACTGGACACGTTCTGTACAAGGGCACTTTTCTCCCCAGGCTGTTAATTCCAGTAAGTGGTAGTGTCATGACTTGAGCTGCTGGAACTGTTCCACTGCTAAAAGAACATGTCAAAGACTTTGAGAGCATTCCAGTTGAAAAACTGGTACTTTGGATCCTTCTTTCAGCACATTATACTCAGTTTTTGATTTCTTTGAGAAAACAAACAAATTGGTTTAGCAGTTATAGCAATTCATATGCCATGAGGGTATGAATTAGAGGCTTTAAATGTCTGGACCAAAGAAAACATGAATAGATTCAGGAAATACAATATACTTGTTCCACAGAACAGATTTAAGACTTCAGCCTTTGTCAGGTTAGTTTCAAAGCGATCTTTGTAAGAGACATTATCAAAGTAAAAGGAAAGATAAATTTTACATGCACTACTAATTAGTTTTTATTGGGAAATCATACTGCCTGAAAAATTAACAATTTCTTCATGGCTTTTTGCCACCTACAGGCAAAATCTATTTTCCTTCTTGTTTTCTGATTTACTTTGAGGGTAAAAAGAGAGGTGCACTGATTATTGCAATCCTGCCTTGCCAGTTAAATGCAGCTATGCAAATTCTTGTCTAGTATCCTGTGGTCCTGACAAGAATCAATGCCTTCGCACGGTGACACAAGCGTCGCCACTTTGCTCTATGTAACATACCGAAGGACATCTCAGCAGACAAAACTAGCCACAGAGTCATGGAACCCTGCCATTGAAACAGTGACTCAGAGAATGTGGCTCCTGCAGGGCTGCTGATTATCTCAACAGGATGAGCTTATACGGGAAATCGAATGAAATCAGATATATTAATGTCAACTTCAAACCAGGCAAAGATATCTTTGCACAGATCTACCTCTGCTAGCACAGAAGAGACAGAAGTAATTATTGTAATACACGTTGAAGGCTCACCACCACATGGTAAATTGATGTTTCTATGAAGTTGTAATAATAAGATTTTTTTAAATCGTTATTGCCGCTCGTAGTAAAAAAAAACCCCAAACCTTACCTGTTATTGGCACTTCAGGATATCTAATGCAGAAACAAAATTACGATCCTAAATCCCATTGCCAAAAAGACTTTTATTACTTTATTTCAAAATATTGGGGAGGGGAAAGGCAAACACAATTTGGAGATTTTTACACCCACAAAAATAAGCATAATTGCTTTGTTCAGATGCTGGGAAACACACACACACAAAAAGGAACATAAAATTGAGAACACAAATTTACAACAGAAACATTTACTGATACTCTTCAGTACCAAGCCTTCTTCTGCCAAAACAGAACAAGAACTTCTCCTAGCAAATCACAGTGGTGTGAGTCGTGCCTTGCAACCTTTTCAGCTGTAATTAACTTTGTAATTTGGAAGATAAGCTTGAGTGTAGATGAAAATACATAGAACCAAGCAAGGAAGCCACTAAAATACAGACTCTGTGCTATAGACAAGTTACAAGGTCATGATACCAGAATTATGAGAGAATGTGAATCAAAGACTCACTGGGCAACATGAAGGTGTTTCCAGAACTGCAGTTTAGACACCTCTGTAACCACTATACGGTGACATAAAGTGAGGCTTTGAAATAGTAACTGTGAGAATAGAAATGGTCTAGGCAAGGAAGAGCTCTCTTCAGTCTGTGAGGAAAACTGTTTTTAAAATGTAATAAACCCATCATTTGCAAACAAACGCAAATCCTGATAAACTTTCAACTTGAGTACTTTATGTGAGCTATAGGCAGCTTCTATAGATGCAGTTTTGAGGGAAAAATGACCTTCTAACCAGGAATGTGGAATGAGATCAAGCCACTCTGGACATTCACTCAATTAGACTTTCTTACTTGCAAACTATCGATATAAGCCACTGAAACTATTAAGAAATGTCACTGGAGCTAGGGGTGAAAGGGAAAGAGGAATGGAAAAATCAAGCAATGTATACAAACCATCTCCAGCATGCAAGAGCCTCTCTACAAAAAAATAACAACAATAACTTGGAATCATCTTTCTCGTGGCAACCAGTTCTCCTCTTCCTGCAGCCATACCCCACCCCCCTACACTGACTCACAGGCGTTAGGTTTTGTGGCTTAGGTTGCTGGAAGAGCTGCTCCACAAAGCCACAGCAGAACCCAAAGTCATCGTGCCCACCAGATGTCCTGGCTGGGTGCCTTTTCTGCTAGTGAGTGTCCATTCACTCGTGACAGTGCTTCTGCCAGGTGCCCTTCTCGTTTCAAACTCCACAATTATTTCAGCTCCACCAGAAGCGTCCAGTGCCATGCACAGATCTCTGGACTGTAAGCCAGACTTCATTAACAGACCTTAATCTTGCCGTTCTTCCTCGGCCATTAAATTCTTCTACCTAGAACTGCAAACTACAGTTTGGGCAATTGTTTAGTCTGGGCACAGTTATGTTCTTGAAAGCATAACTACAGCTTCCAGAATTCCATCCCTTTCACTACATAGCCCTTCTTTAACAGATCCTGGACACTGGAATCCCACTGCTGTGGACCTGGGTCTGATGTGTCAGACTGCCTGAGCTGGATGCAAACCTGTTAGTAGCTACTGGTGCTGCTACAAGGATTTGCATTTTGCTACATACATTTTGAAGTTATTTTCTTCTGTTGTTTTACGCAAAAATACAGGTTGGGGCACGGGAAGGAAATCAATAATATAGCTGAGGACAGGTATTTGCACTGGCACCCACTTCAAGTAACAGGAGCTTGAATCACAGCTTGGTGGGGGTTGGGAGGGACCCCTGGAGATGCTCTGGTGCCACCCCCCTGCTCCATCCAGCAGGGTCACCCAGAGCAGGGGGCCCAGCATCGCAGTGTCCAGGTGGGTTGGGAATCTCTCCAGAGAAGGAGACTCCACAGCCTCTCTGGGCAGCCTGGCACAGGCTCCAACACCCTCACAAAGAAGAAGTTTCTCCTTCTGTTCAGATGGAACCTTCTGGGTTCCAGTTTGTGCCCATTGTGCCTTGTCCTGTCACTGGGCACCACTGAAAAGAGTCTGGCCCCTTCCTTTGACACCCTTTAATGTTCACTTGAACAAGGAATACAGTTCCCAGAAGTCTGAAACAGGAAGACTTTACCATAAATGCACAAAATAAATGAAACCTATTTCATCCTGACCACTGGACCTTTTCATTCAGCTTCTTCTGCTCCTTACCAGATGCCAGAAGAGCACCCAGCCTTTCTGAGTTTCCAGTCCTATCTAGGTTGGGGGGAAGGGGGGGGGGGGGGAGGGAAGGAAAGGATCACCTTCTTTTTTAGGCCCTAGGCTGTAAGACTTAAATCAGGAAAGATAAGTTCCCTTCCTCTCACACTGTGGCAAGCTTAACCACATTACAGCTTTCTTCCTTGACGGCTACGATTGATATGCCGTGTATTTGTGAATAAAACCACCTCAGGGAAGAACTTGTTCTTCATCTACCAGTATCCAAAATGGTTCTCAGAAAAGCAGCACAAAAGAGATCATTTCCAATAAATGATACTTAAGTAATTCAAGTGAATGACCCAAAAAAAACATACACATGGAAGAACAAGTGCTACAAAGCACAAGTCCATTCCAGATGAGTACTAAAATTAATTGCTCATCCAAGGTCCCCGGGCAAGCACCATTTCCAGTTAACTTGATTGGTCTTTTTCATTCGTTTAGAGCAAGGGCACCAAAACCATTTCTGAAATCAGAACTGCTGTGGGTTCCAGCTACCCTGGGGTCACTGTTCTGTCAGCACAGAAAAGGGCTTCTCAAATTATCAGACACTTTAAGAAGAAAAATAGCAGTAAATACTTGTTTGTGTTCATACAAAGACAGAAAACACAAACTAGACCACACGTCCCAGCAAGTCCATTGTCCTGCTTTGCAGATGTCTCTCACTGTCTCAGGGATTTGAGGGTTTCTGTAATAGCTGATCTGGAAGTTGCTGCCCAGATAACAGAGAACTGGAGTATACTGTGAGCTACAGAATAAATAAAGTTTTCTAGCGAGTGCACTTGGTTTCTGTTATGTATAAAATTCTCCCCCATCGACCGCTGTAACTGTAGGCCTCAGTTCTGGCCTCAGTTCTCCAAAACCAGAGAACCAATACAACATTGTCAGCATACCTGCAGCTAAAAAATAACAACCAAAAAGGAAACAAAGGCAATTTCTCCAGAAAGCCCTGGTTTATCACTTCTTGCTCTTCTAAGCCAGCTGCAAATCACAATTCATAAACACTTCTGCTGGGTTTCTGTGAGCTGTCTCCAGGCACTGGTCTGCATCACAGCTTCTAAACAGAGCTGCTGCCATAAACCTCCCTCTCCTAATAACACTACTCCATCACTTTCCCAAGGTCAACTACATCCCCAAATATCACAAGCAATGACAAGCACAAGCTTCTCATATGCATGACAGCTGCTAATCAGAGGAGCAGAATACACGTTTCTGTGTTTATGTATTAAAAATACCATTTCTCCTTCTCAAAACACACCAGTGTCTCAATGGCCCGCTCAGCTGACAGTTCACATGGCAGACAAAAGCCTGCTACTGACTAAAACAAGTCAGGAATTTATGTATTTCAGTATCTATACTAAAATGTGTTATTTGGCAGACAGTTTCTATTTACTTTCATACACCCAGCCAGTGCCAGATCAGTTTTCTGAGGTTAAGAACACTTTTTGTTCATTGAAACATGAATTCAAAGAGAGGCATTTTAAATTAAAAAGAATCATTACCTCGAGGGTGGGCACTTAGCTTCTTTTCTGCGCTCCTCAGTCATAAACATAATTCACAAATGCCTTATTTACTTATTTCATAACTGATCACATATAGCACATTGACTGACACCTGCAGAACACCCGTAGGCAGAAAAATCCAGAAAAAGCTACTCCCTACTTCCATTACAAAGTTTGAGCCCACAGTTTAAGAAAATCTTATGCAACATTTGCTTGAGTTACCTGGAAAAACATGCTATGAACTTACGGACATGTACTGCCCGTCAGCTACACATCAGAGGTGCACCGTGCAGTCCCCTGGCATGCAAGATGCCAGCTTTCACCACAGGACTGGAGGGAGCCCATCAGCCAGTGCATTTGGAGCACTCTCCTGCACTGCTGCCCGCAGACAGGAAGGGCATGAACAACCGATGACAGGTATTTGGATGTCAGAACCAGAAGCCTGTCCAAAAATCTTCGCCTTACTCATGTAACCACACACATGTTTCTCGTGTCATGCTGAGTGACCCTTGTTGCCGTTTTCGAGCTGTAAAACACCACAGCAGAAGGGAGCGTGGGCTCAGCTCCCCCAGCACCAAGGTCACATTTCTCCAGCATGCAGCTGCTGGCATGGAGGGGTGACACGGGCATTGCTCGTGCCCGGCATTGTCCCTGGCTGCATGTGCTACTGTGGCCTTCACACTGTGCTGCTTTCACAGTGGCCAGCATGTTACCCTGCCAGAGGCACACTGACGACGTGAGCGGCTCATGCTGATGGCCTTTCCTCCTCATGTCACATGTCTGAAGTTGCTCTCAAAAACCATCTGAGGTCCAGCCCTGCACCACAGTGTCAGGGCTTTGGTGACAGCACACAGGGAATCGTGGAATCATAGCAAGGTCCAGGTAGGAATCATAGAATCATTATGGTTGGAAAGGACCTCCAGGGTCATCAAGTCCAACCTTTGTCCTAGCATTTCTCTAACCACTACACCATATCCTCAAGCTCCACATCTAATCGTTCTTTAAACACCTCCAGGGATGGAGACTCCACCACCTCCCTGGGCAGCCTGTTCCAGTGCCTAACCACTCTCTCAGTGAAGAATTTCCTCCTAATACCTAATCTAAACCTCCCCTGATGCAACTTGAGTCCATTCCCCCTTGTCCTATCATTACTAATTTGAGAGAAGAGACCAACACCAGCCTCGCTAAAACCTCCTTTTAGGTAGTTGTAGAGGGCAATAAGGTCTCCTCTCAGCCTCCTCTTCTATGGACTAAACAAACCCAGTTCCCTCAGCTGCTCTTCATAGGGCATGCTTTCCAGCCCTTTCACCAGCTTTGGTGCTCTGCAGGGACTTTTAAAGGTCATCCAGTCCAACCCCCCTGCAGTGAGCAGGGCCATCTGCAGCTAGAGCAGGTTGCTCAGAGCCCCGGCCAACCTCACCTGCAGTGGTGCCAGGGATGGGGCAGCGACCACCTCTCTGGGCAGCCTGTTCCAGCAGCGGTACAGCCACACACAGGCCTGCACAGCTGGTTATCATGGGGGCTGTAGATGCCACACTCAGCCCCGGCACGCATGTGCAGCCCGGTGAGAGGGCACTCTGACGGGGTCCGCTCACCGCTCCGGTGCCATCACCCGGGGGGCGGGGCTAAAGCCACCAGGGGGCGGGGCTAACCAGGCGGGGCGGAGCTAACCAGGCGGGGGGCGGGGCTATAGCCGGCAGCGGCGGGGAGCGGCTGGGGCCGGGCGGGACGCGAAGTCCCCTCGGCAGTGGGAGAGTTCGTAACGAGGCGTGTGGGAGAGCGAGGTCCCGGGCCAGGGACCCTTAGGGAGGCGAGGCGGCTGGGCCGAGGGCAGCACTAGCGTGCTGTCCCTTCCCCTTGGCGGTACGAATGAACACCCCGCCTTTGTAAGGTGGCCCTCCGTTAGTCCGCAACCCGCCCTGAGGCGTGCAGCGCAGCTGGCCTCACGGACGGGCTCCCTGCGCTCTGCGGCACAGTTCTCTGCGGCCGGGCCCAGCTGGGCCTGGCTTTTCGTTTTGCTGAGCGCCGGCGAAGCCGTTTGCCAAGGGCCAGCGGCCTCGCTGCGCTTCTGCTTTTGGGACGGGCCTCGCCGTGATTTGTTTTGTCTGACGCGTTCGTCATTTTCGTCCTTCCGCTTTTTAACACGAGCAGCTGAAGGCGGGGCGCGGGCACGGGCTGTTCGCCGGCCCCCACCCCTGACCGCGGCGCTGACCCATGCCGGGAACTCACCGGCTGGCGGCTCTCAACCCCTCACCGAGCTCTGCCCGCGTTCTGCCCTGTCCACGACACTGGGACAACAAGCGGCCGGTACCTGCTTTGCCACCGGAGCCGTCTCTCAGCGGGGCGCGGAGGACGGGGGCGCGGCTTCCCCGGCCCGCCCCACGGGCTACCTGAGGGAGACCGAGCCCCTCTGCCCCCTCTCCCCCCCCCCCGCCTCGTGACGTCACCCCAGGTGCTTCCCTCCTCCCGGGAGGCGTGGCCTCGGCAGCTCTCGGTGGGCGGAGAGCGAGGGTCGCGCATGCGCCTGGCACCGGCGGCGGCGGGACCCGTTGCGAGCGTATGTGCAGGGGCGGCGGCGGCAGGGCGGAGCGCGCTCGCCTCTCCCGTGCGGTCGGCAGCTTGCCGGCCTCCGGACAGGCTCGCGCTCTGGCCGCCGCCACCGCCATGTCCGCCATCATCGAGCAGGAGTTCCAGGAGATCGATGCCAGTAACGACTGGCAGGCGCGTTATCTGGTGAGCTGAAGGGGAAGGTGTACGCGGTGGAGTCGCTCCGGCTCTAACCCGGCAGGAGGGAGGACGGGGAGGGGGCGGCGAGCCGGCGGCGCCCGTTGCCGGTATGCGCCGCCTCAGCGGGGAGCGGAAGTGGCTGGGCCACGACTGGCTCTCAGGTGCAGGCAGCGAAACTGCGGGGCAGGGGCTGCGCATGCCCCGCGCCCGGCGCTGCGCCCCGCTGGGCCCTTGGCGCGCATGCGCGGCGCGGCCGCTTGGGCCCGTGCGCCTGCGCGCCGCCCGACGGAGCGGCTGCTGCCGCCTCACTGCGCATGCGCGGCGGCTGCCGCGGCGCTTCCTCCGCCGGCTGCTGGCGGCGGGGCGCGGAGGGCTCCACTGGGCGGGCAGGGCAGGGCCAGGCCACGGTGTTCTCTCCGTGGTTTCCAGGCGGAGTGGGAAGTTACATTTGATAATCTCGATGCGGTCAAGTCCTTGCTGCTGCCGGCACCGAAACCGCTGCGCGGCGGTTCACCCCCGGCTGCGGCCGCCTTCACCTGCCCGGCCTCTGCAGCGAGGCCTCCAAGGTTGTCCCGCAGTGAACGCGCTGCTTGTCCGTTTTCTCTGGGAACAACACCATTGCCGAACTCCAGCAGTAGTCTTTGGGCCAGTTCCGCAGAACAGGCTTCATAGTCTTGCAGCACCTGGGCAGCTGTTTGAGCTGGTGTTTATTTTACTTTGCTCTTTCACAATGAGGAAAACCAACTCAGAATGAGAGCTCTCTTTATTAAGTTGTGCTTGTTCTCTGTTACATTAGCGGTGTATCTGGTCCATGTGCATTTCAAATGCATCCTCTTGTATTACAAAACTGAACTGTGGTTTGAATTTAACAGGGAATAGTGGAAATAAAATGCGCCAAATTAATGAGATAAAAACGTAAGGGAAGAATTCTACAACCAGTGTTTTTCACAAGGTAGACAAGCGCATACGTTACCTCAAGTATATCCATACTGAACAAGCTTTCCCCGGTCACTTTCATATTGTTTAGTTGTTCTTGCAGATGTAAACTGAAAAGGAAATGGCATATTAAGCTCTACTAAGCTTTGCATGCAGATTTCCTAGTTTTACTAGGACACCTGTGTTGTCAAATACTTTTTAATGAAGGTTTGGGGGTTTTTTTCATCAGAATGTTTCCCTGATACTGTAGATTTTGTAAACTCAGCATTTTTTAGGGCTGCTTAGTGTGTTTGGTTTATGTTAAGACCACATAATACAGATCTGCTTAAAAAACCTAAAGAGAAAATAGCAAATGCTGTTTTAAAATAGCACAAACTAGAAAATACTAGAAAATACTGTAGTTTTTGCGCTGAGTGTTTGTTTAGAAGGGTATTTTCCTTTGCTGGAGTTGTATAAGCAACATACATACTTGTCCTGAGAAGTGGTTCTTCCAAAGGGGGGGAAGTTGTGCATTACCTTGTTTTTATTCTTCTTGCCAAGACCGTTTTTGTATCTTTGCCCTTCAGTTCCATGAATTTGCCAAGACTTGTGGTAAAAACCTTATGAAGCTTGGAATATTTATGCTAACTCCCGAAGCTCCTATTCAATTTGAATGACTGAATAAATAATAAGGATTTTATCCCCCCCGCCCCCTCCCATGCGAGTTTTTCTTGTGTAATATGCTTTATGTTCCATCTGGCTTATTTGTTTCTCCAGTTTGTATGTGGGGAAAACTGATTTTGGAACAAGCCATTAAACTTTCTTAGGTCTAATTCTCTTTAGCAAGCTCCCCCCTCCCCTCCCCCTCCCCCATCCCCTCCCCCTCCCCCCCCATCACTGTAGTAGTGCTTATGTCTTTTTTTTTTTTTAATGTTTCCTGACCGAATTACAGGCCTCTGTTTCTGTGCACAGAGGATGCCAGTGCTTTTGGAAACAAAATATGTTGCATCCTGTTAATGGAGTAAAGCAAAAGTTGCATTTCTTGGGAACTTGGTGTGAATGCCTGCCAGATATATTTATTCAATGTATGTGTGATTGCTTCCAGAGCTTGTAAGTTGTATAAACTAGAGGAGAAGGCAAGTTCCAGTGTGCTCTATCAAAATAAAAAACAAAACCCTGATTGTCTTCTAGATCAAGAGATTTCTCTGCAAATATGTAGACCATTGGTGTTTGATGGTTGCTGCTCCACATTGTGGTTTAGGTTCTGTACTGTTTGGCACTGCACTGAAGTAATGTCACGCACCAGATGCTGAAGAATGGAGCTTCTTTACATGTGTTAGATTTCCACTGAAGTCCTTTTTGGCTGTGTTCGTTGTCTGGGAATATATAGATTGTTGAGCAAGTTTGAGAAGACGAAATAGTGGAAATGTAGAGAAAACTGAGAAAAGCTTAGTTGCAAGGACTGAAAAAAGCTTAGCTGTAAAGAGAAGTTTAAATGCTCTTTGGGACAAAGCGATCACATGTATCAACACCATCTAAAACCAAAAGGAGAAATCAAACTATTATTAATTCTGTATAGCAGACAGTGTCTGCTGAGATGGCACCAGTACAGAGACATGAAGGGATAGTTCCGTGCATGAGAGGCTGCTTGTCGGTAGCACTTCAGCTGTGTTTTTTTGTTGTCTGTGTAAGGTGAATCTTTGTATCTTAATGAAGTGGTGGCAAAGATACACTCAAAGGCAAGAAGTAATATAGCTGCACATTGAAAGTATGTGTAACAGTGTACTCCTTAAAATGCTGTGGAAACTGGTACATTTGAATATCTTCCAAATGCAGATTATTGAAAGGTTTCTATTAATGCCTGGGGAGAAGCAGGGTGTGATTTCTCGTTGCTACTCGTGAGTCTAGAATTCTGACTTCATCTCGGGTCGTGTTTAACTGCAGCTGTATGGGTTGAACTGTCAAACCACCAAGAATAATCTTGTGGCTGTTAACAGCAGCCATAAAATCATTAACTAGTTCAGTTACCTTTCTGGGGTTTTATGCTGCCAGTTGGTGTGAAGGAGCGGTTCTGAGTCTCTTATTGCTGCGGGAGATAATGTGCAATCCACTGTGAACTGGAAGCATAATAAATATCTGGGATTTTTTCCCCCTTTTTTCCTGCTGTATCAGCTGGTTACCAAATGGATCTTACGTTAGTTTGGTGGTGCTAGTCAAGTGTAGGAAGATCGAAATGGCAACACTTTGGCCAAGAAGGAGACACACGTTTCCGAGTGAAAATAACACTCAGTGTAATAAAGGGTGGATTAAAATTCTTAATTATTAATAACCTTGATTAATTAATAAGCTTGAAAGCCTTACAGTAGGATGTCTAGAACACTGACCTTAATCAGCTTATTGCTTATGCTGGCTATAGGTAAATTGCGTTTTCTGTCTTTTCCAGGAAATTCGACATAAATCCAGTGACTACCCTCACAGAGTTGCCAAATACCCAGAAAACAGAAATCGAAACAGATACAGAGATGTTAGTCCATGTGAGTATACTTTCTGCAGTCACTGCAGTAAACTTGTCTAGACTTTTTAATTACCCAGTTTACTTTTAAATACTGTAGCTAAGAAATCATGGTCAGTGTAGGGTTTTGAGTTTTTTTTTTTTAATTTCTGTAGGGATGCATCCTATGATAAATGTGTTTCTTGTAACACGTGAACATGTGTGACAGAAGGGGGTAAAAAGCTGCTGGTTAAACTCACTGTGTTGAATGGTGAATGAGAGATGACTGCGAATCATAGAAGTTAGTATATAGGTAAATGTTTGTGAGCTGCAAAGTAGTATATTAAAATCAACATCTGCTGAGAACAGAAATTCAGTTGATAAGCTTTGACTAACACAGTTTCCCTTTGGGCTAAGTGATTCTGCACATTTATAAGATTGTGTGGATAAACGCCACTCAATTTCTACTGTCACTTCAAAAAATACTTAAGATTTAGTTATTTTTGTCTGTTCAGAAGAATGCATGCATGATGTTGGTCTTTAATATTCTCCATGCAAGTAGATATGTTATGGAGTGCTTTGTATTTTACTGACTGCTGTAAAGTGCTCTGTGTGGCATAATGGTCTTGCATCTCAGATGAAGATGGTGTTTGTTTGGGTTTTTGTACCAGCTTCTTTGCTACTGAGGTGTTGTGGGCTTTTTTCCAACAGTACTTACTTTAGAAACTGCAATTCAAAGTTGTTATAAAAAGACTCGTGAGCAGAAGATTAGCAACATGGAGTTACAGCTGGAGAAAGCTGTCATAAATCACTTTCAAAAGGACGAGGGAAAAAAATTAGAACAGCCTTATTTTTTCTACAAAATACTGAAGCTGGAACAGGTTAAACGTTTGTGTGTTCTTTAGTAGAAAGTTTCCGAGAGCACCAAGGGCTCATCAAAGCTGCCTTGTTGCTGGATCTAGAATTTTTAAGGGGTTGCTGGTGCTTTTTGTCTGAGAGCCTAATCTGAATACGTCTTGTAAGATTTGGAGAAGTGCTGAACTCCTCGTTTCCACTTGAAAGTTGCGGTAGCAGCATGTGCATAGAGCACTTCTCAAAATGACAGGGGAAGGGTCTCGGGTTGAGTCAACGCAGGCCAACGGGCACGCTGCCGGAGCGCGGCCTGCGTGGCGTGTTCGCGCCGTGTGGATCCGGGTGGGCTCGGCGCTCGATCGTAGCTGAAGAGCTGAGCGCTCAGCCCCTTTTCTCTGTCTGCGTGGCGCTTCCCAGTGTGGTTTGTGGCAGAAGCGTGCGGCTCAGAAGAGGATACCTTGTCTTAGTCTAGGCTGGTTGACTTCCACTGTGTGCTGGGCAAGGGGAGATGGGCCTCTGCTGGGCCTTTGGTCTGTGCGGAGGTACTTCCGTGTCCCAGGTTTGCTGTCCTGCTACAGCACAGTACTGGCATCTCACCGGTGTTAAAGCAGAGCACGTTTTAGTCGCTTTCTGTTTCATACCTAAATTGGGATGGGAGTTGTAAGAAGAGAAGGCAGGAAATTGGATTTGAACCCATGAGACTCAAGTGCTATTCCTGGGTCCGATACCCTATGCAATTTCAAGGGCAGCAGTTGTATTTGTGCAATTTACCATTTCTCCCATCCATGGATTCCATTTCTTAGGCACTACTGCAAAGAGAATGGCACCTACAATGTGTTTGTGGTTTTCCTTTCATTTTAAAAACCGTGTTTCTAAAATAAATAAAAAGTCATTGTGTTATTTAAGTGGCATCTAATAACATCCACAGTAATAACTTAGAGGTTTGACTTGTATTCATCTTTTGTAGTTTTTCTGAGCTCAAGTTTTTATTAATTATGGCATACATTTTACAGTAGTGAAAAGCACCAAACACTTTTTGCCATGGGTACAGCAAAGCCTCCTTCTGAAATGCTTGTTTAGCCAGGAGAAAATTAATTATGTGACTGTATTAATCCTTGGACCCTGTGCAAGAGCAGAGAGATAAAGTCAAGTCTTGAAGTAGTAGCTGGGCTCAGAAAAGAGTTAGTCACTACATGCTAGTTGACATGAAGTGTGACATGATGACTGAACTAAGATGATGAACTTAGAGGCATGTCTGGTTTTACCATTTATGAAAGAAGGAAGGTTTGAACTGGGCCACCAAGACAGCCTGCAGAACTGGGAACTAGGAGCAAAGCTGTACAAGGAGAACAGAGCAAAACACTGTTCGGGCTAATTCCTGTCAAATTTTACATCTGTGTGTTTTCAGATATGACTTGTAGTTGTTTCTGTAATGATGGTGAGAGTCAGGAAGAGAAGAGACCCAGAAGGGAATATGTTAGCATGTTATTTATCCTATAACAGCACCTGAATTTCAAGTTATCTGGGGTAAAAGCTGTGCAGTTTGGTCACTGTGGTGAGCACATCTAATGGTGCATGTATGAAAGGAACTGGCATTGCAGAAACACAAGACAATTGCAGTCTTGTACAATCTTAACATCTTGGCCCTTCACTTGGCAATTTTTCCCACACTGACAGCGTTTAAATGAAAAACGTGTGATAATATTAATGTTCACTGACAGTCAAAGGCCTTCAGAACCAGCAGTTAAACTTTGAAGATCTAGCTACTTAAGCACACTGTAAGACATAAGACAGAATTGGATGAAAATTTCTCCACAGCAGTGAGAAAATGGTTTGTAATCTAGATAGCAGCCAAGCCAATCTTGAAGTCTGAGGTGGTGTGTCTGCCAGAGGAAATGCAAAGATTATTCCCTTTTACAGAAGAGGTGTCTGTTATAGGTGCAAAAGCTTCGGGTTGGTTTGCTCCGTTTGAACCATAACACGCAGCGCAGGTACACTGAAACCAGTTCGTGTCTGTTATGTACATTTCTATGTAGAAGGTGATTTCTGCTAGCTGGGAAAGGCTGATCATCTTTTGTTCATTACACTTTGTCTCCGGTTGCATAAATACCTTTGTAAGCGTCCAGTTTTGTTGGCTAAAGATCTATGGTGTGTATAAGTTTGCTCGGGTAAAAGCCCTCAAGAGTTACTGCCTGGCCAAAAAAAATATCAATCTAGCAGTTTGGTATTAGTCTAGAATAGGGAGAGGAATATTTTGGCTACATAGTGCTATTGAAACAGGAAGTTAAATCTGAAATAGGTTTGGTTTGACAGCCAGTCATTTCCTGACAGATGAAACCATTTCTCAGAAAACATTATGAGAGGAAAATAACTTCTGAGGTTGTTATTCTTTATTGATAACCTTAATGAAACTTACTACTCTGCTTCTCAATCTTATCCCTAGTTGATATCAAAGGAGTCTAGTGTCTCAGATTGACTGTAAACACCTTTAGAGATCTGCTTACCGAGTTCCCAGATGTGGAGGCAAGCAGAAGATCCCATTGCCGAATTGGCGGGATTCTTTTTTTTCCTTTTGCTTTTGGAGGTTAGATAGGGGTTTACACAGTTTTATGTTTAGACTTCCCCTGTAATGTGGTGTGTAGCCCAATATTTTAGGTCATCTGAACATTTTTGCCCGATAGATTCTGTTGCTGTTGGAGGATCTTCAGAGGCAGCGATTTCTCTTGCTTGCTTCCTGTGGCCATTAGTAGACTTTGTGTTGGACCTTTCAGCCACAGGCTTGCAGTTATCGTAGAGCGTATGCCAGGGAGAGAGGGATGTGAAGAGTCTTGTGCTTTACAGGGAACAGAGTTAGAGCTGATTAATTATCATTGCAAAATGTTCCCCGTCTGTCCTTTGTTCTGAGTGTACGTGCTGAAAGCAGAGACATGTTCTGTCCAAAACAAGCCTTCTCGTTGTCCATATTAGAAGCTGACGTTGATGATTTTTATGATTTTATCAAATAATTCTATAAGAAATCTTGTTACCAGAAACATGGTATAAATAAACTCCACTCACTGCTTTTGGAGATAGTCCTTTCTTTGGGGTTGGGGAAGAGGGGAATTTTATAGCACATACTGGTCTAAACTTCAGTTGGTTTTTGTTGTTTTTTTTTTTTTCACAGGCTTGCTTAAAAATGTGAAGTTATGTGCAGTAGTTCCACAGATATTTCAGTAGGAATACATCTCAGTTATGAGCTAGGCCATGATTGATATGGCATTCTCTGTATACAACCAGTGACAGGGTGGGGAGGGGGCACTTTGCCTTTCTGTTGCCTTGGGCCACCTCTGGAACTTGAGACTGTCAGTCATGACAGAATATTGTAATTTGAATAATGTAGCAGCTCAGACTAGATTCAGATTAGTGAAATGAAGGGGATTTGCTAGTAGGTGGGAAAGGGTCAGGCTGGGTCACTGGGCTGACTTGCGGCTACATGTTTTATTTAAGACTTTCTTTAATCCACTAAGTAGCATTTCACCCTCCGTTGTTAATAGCTCTGTATTTGGGTTGTCAGTGATATCTCTTGGATAAAAATTTTTTTTTCAAGTTAGGTAGTGGTTTCACTTCTAGAAACACAATTGTTGACAAATAAAATCCTTTCATTCACCAATTGCTTGCAAGGACTGTATGATGTAAAATGCCAAACGTATCTCGGTTTTAACTGGATATATTTTTTTATCAGGGAATGAACAAATTGATGGGTAATGTAAAGTCTTGGCCTTATGTGAGGTGTGGGAGTTGTTGGTGATAACAGTGGGACAGGGTTTCTCTTGAAGTGGGTAATAAGTTTGCTTATCTCAGACAGGGTCATTCAGGGAGTAGTTTTCTCAGTGCAGGAGCCAGAATGAGAAGTTTTTAAGGTCTTTGCTTCCTTTTCAGGCTGCAGAGTTTGTTGAAATAGGGGAATTAGCACTTCAGAAAATGAGTACTGTATTTTAACTGTTGTGGGCATGGCAACATTTAAGATAAGATTTAAGAAAGGTTTATCATTCATATAAATCTCAAGTGCTTTGTAACTGGAAATGATTTACATACGGGAAATATGTTACAGCTAACTTGCTGTCAAAAGTTGGCCTGCTTCATTTAATTCAGAAGAGCAAGCCAGGGCTTGAATGAGGTTTCTAGGTCGTTGTGTCCTTTAGGAATGTTTTCCCCTTGAAAGAAGGGAAATCAATATGTTCTAGTGGCTGCCTTTGTCCGGTGGAGTGTCTGCCGGAGTATTTGTAGGATTGTCTCTGTTTGGGTTGGGGAGAAGGAGGGAGGCTCTCTGTGCGTAGAATTCGTTGTTGAAGGGGCTTTAAAAAAAACTTTCAGGTTTTTCTTTGTCATGTTTACAAAGCAGAATTTATAAGAAGGAAAAAAAGAAGAGCAAAACAACACAGAATCACAGAATGTTCGAGGTTGGAAAGAACCTCAAAAGCTCATCTAGTCCAGTCCCCCTGCCAGAGCAGGATCACCTAGATTAGCTCACACAGGAACATCTCCAGGTGGGTTTGGAATGTCTCCAGAGAAGGAGCCTCCACAACCTCCCTGGGCAGCCTGTTCCACGCGTGAGGATTACGGTAGGAAAACTCATTAGGGCCTTGGCAGTTATCTCCTACTGGCAGCAGTACAGCAGCTGCTGCTGGGTGATTAAACTGTTAACAGCACTTGCTCACGTCATCTTTCCGAGAACACTAGTACCGGTATGTGTGATTTACTATAACAAGATCTTAAGTTTTTCCTGTTGGCAAATGACATGTAATATTTACAAAGATCTTGGTTTCTCTCCAGTAGAAACAGTTCAGATAAAGTGATACACGAAAGGAAAAAGTAACACTTTGCTATCCAGACAAAATAATGCAAGGAGATATATTTTACTTTAAAATGCACGTGTCATAATTTTACTGTGGCTTGGCTTGCTAATGTTTTTTCTTCATACAGATGTATCATAAATTGTTTTAAGACTCCTAGAAGTCAAGATGGTGTTGCCTTACAGCTGGAATGCTAATGAAAACAGACTAAACCAGTAGCTTTCTTAAACTTTTATTATTAAAAATAGGTTTTCAGCATATTTCTGTTCTCTGTGCTTTTTGTATATGACTGCAGATAAAAGCTAGCAGCTAAAGGAGGTAGGCTAACACGCCAAACCTCAGTCCTTCACAAAAAACCCCAAATCATTTACTACTGACTTCTTTCCTTGAATCCAGCAAGATCCTCTTTGACAGTTGCCAGTAGCAGATAGATGGAGAGTACAAAAGACCTAGTAAATGTACTTTTCCCAGGTTTCCAAACACATGGAAAGTACTTATAAAATCATATGAGCGGTCCATAGACCCTAAAAGAGTCTAATTCAGTAACTCTTGTTGGATTCCCATCAGCTTTTTGCTTATCTGGGGTCATATTCACGGATTTCTTAGATGAGCCTTGTGCTGCATAGACTGGCTGTGATGAAGGGACTTAGAAATCTGAGTTGAGCTGTCATAGCTGTGCTGCATGTGGTACTCGGGAGTTGCTCATGTCAAAACTCACAGATTTTGTGCATTTCCCAAGACGTTTGTCAAAAGTAAGGTAGTCTTTTGATGTGGGGATGGGAGAGGGAGCAGTGGGCTGACATTTTAACAGCAGCTGTGCCATTCATCTGCACCCTGGATGAGATTTGTGGGCTGGACCACGTGGGTGTGTGTTAAAAACTGGCATGGCACCATAATTCACTCTCGGCTCTGCCACAGTCTTTACTGAATCTCTTCCATCTCTTCCTGAAGAGTGTTGAAGTCTCTTAAATTCATCTTAGTTTGATATTTTTTATTTATTTTTCTTATAAACAGGCTGTGTAGGCAGTTGAGCTTCAGAGGATTTGCAGTCAGTTGGATCTCATTTCCTGCCATGCAGTTGTGTACAGATTTTAAACTGAAAATGCTGTTTATTTAATACAGTCCTAATAAACAGCTGAATGATTACTTGCTGTGAATAAGTCTGATTACCTACATGTCTCCTAGATTGTGAGAAATCAGATTTAAAAAGGTTTAAAAGGTTAAAAGGTTTAGGAACAATCATGGTGACTTTTTATTATGCAGTGTTTTAAGTGTGACAAGCTGATAATCATTTTTTAATGTTAGATTTTTAAACGATGTCCTTTGCTTGCCTCTGCCATAAATAGGGCAGTCTTCTGTTTTGCCTGTGTGACCGTAAGAGACTGAAACTGTGCAAGTAATTAGGCTCCGTTGAATTGGAAGATTTGTTAAATAGGAACATTTTTGCATGTGCCCCTTTTTTAGTATTTTGAATTATTGCAAGTAGATTTTTATTTAATTCTTTTTAGCTATGTGAGTTTAACATATCGATTCTGCCTCAAACTGTGAAACTTCACCAGCAAATCTTGGAATTCTGAGTTTAAAGGAACCCATGGAACGGTGTGATCTGGTGTGCCAGGACAGAGTGCTGCCTGGTGTAGGTTGTGCTGCTGTTGTATTAAGGAAATGCAGCTGCTGAGGGATGGCTCTGAGCATCTTTTGGCAGGTGTGGGAGGGTTGTTTTGTTGGGTTTTTTGTTGCTGTTGGTTTTTATTGTTTGTTTGTTTTTTTAAATAAAACTGGGTATTGCAGTTTTTTGAGCAGCTTCTATGAATAGCTGCCTGAAATGACTCTGGAGTGCTGGGGGAAAGATGAGATAGGCAGTTATCAAAGTTACACGAGGAAGTACGTTCATCTGTATTTGTAGTTTGACGTTTGGTTAGTACTGCAGAATTTACTTGTTGGACCTAAACTTGCTTCTTAGAGAGTATTCATCAAGATGGGTGCATCATTAATTCTTAGTTTTCTTTGCATCGTAGATGATCATAGTCGTGTAAAATTGCAGAACACCGAGAATGACTATATCAATGCCAGCCTAGTGGTCGTAGAAGAAGCCCAGAGATACTATATTTTAACACAGGTAACTAAAATTCCTTTTACCAGTTGTTACCGAAACATGCCTTCCCCGAGTTCTTACTGGTTCACTGTTTGTTTAGTCTTTGTTGGTGGTTTTTTTGTTGGTTGTTGGGGGGTTTTTATTTGTTTGTTTTGTTTTGTTAAAAACAAACAAACAAAAGCCTGAGCTTTTAAGTACTGGAATGATCTGTGCAGTGTGGTTATGTTCTTGCCTGTCATTTCTGTCACAATTTGTTTGGATTTTTCCAAGGAAGGATTTTTCCCTTTTCACACAGTGAACTATTATCCATGTTCAAACACTGCTTTGCCTGTACATTCTCACACCCTTTTTTTTCTTTTTTTTTTTTTTTTTTCTTAACTACACAGGGTCCATTACCTAATACGTGTTGTCATTTTTGGCTAATGGTGTGGCAACAACAAACCAAAGCAGTTGTCATGCTGAACAGAATCGTTGAAAAAGAATCGGTAAGTAATATTGGGCCTAGAGTTGTCAAGTAAGCCACATAATTTTAATACAGTTGAACAATGTTTGATTGTTAAGTTACAAGAACTTACAGACGTTCTCGCTGGTGTACAACATGACATATATTTAATGTGACATTGAAGCGATGGAGATAAGACACGAAATTGAGTTTGGTGAAAACAGCATCTAATGATATACATTCAGAGAGGTGAAAGGCATGCCCTGAGAAAGGGGGATGCAGAGATAGAAATAACCTGGAGTAGAATCAGTGTAAGATGTTCTCAAACAAGGTGGAAGGTGGGAAAATAAATATGAATTCAAGCATCTTTAGATAATTTCTTCTAAATGTAACAGAGTAGTGTATCTGTTATGTGGCGAGCTTTACTGTAACAGTGAAGACAAGCTGCTGCCCAGCAACTGTCAGACTCATCTAGTTATTTTTGGTTCTTTACCAGCTGGTGGTATAGGGGCAGAATACACAAATCATCTGTTATGATGTAGTTTTTGTGCTAATGTGCCTAAAGCCACCATGGATTTTAGTTATAAATGCATGTCCTTGGAGATTTATGGCTTTTCATCAGAGTATATTTGTTAGTGGAAAAAGATTTGATGGGTCTGTTAAAAATTCATTTATTTTCCTTGTGCAAAATTTTTCCTACAGATTGTTTGAGTGCAGGCAAGAAGAATAAAGGGCAATGGACAGTGTTGCGTGGCTTTCTTAGTTCATTCTTTTGTTTCACTTGGAATCTTCCAGTATTCAGGAAGCCTTGGGAAAACTGAATGTGTTACATGAGTTACGTAGATGTGTGGGTGTGCACGTCAGAAGTGGGGGAGGGGGAAATGTTGTTGAAGTAGCTGAGTAAAAATATCTGTTCACTGTAGAGAACTGGAGTGGGGAGAGGGAGAAGGGTTACTGGGGGTATCTCAAAACATGAAAGAAAACGCACAGATAAAACTGGAATGAATAAGCCCTTCAAACAGTTGTAGTAATTTGGCTGTCAGCATGATGGATTTGGGGAATTCCTCAAACTGAGAGCAGGTACTTGAGTCTACTGTATTGATTTAATGGGGGTCCTAGGATCTGCTCATGCAAAGCCCAAGGTACCAGGATGCTTAACCATACTTTTTTTTTTCTTTTTTTTTCTTTTTTTTTTCCCCCCTCCTCTCTTTCCTCCTTTAAAAAAATACATTAGGTGAAGTGTGCACAATACTGGCCAACAAAAGAAGAAGAAGTTATGACGTTCAGTGAGACAGGTTTCCGTGTGAGGCTAGTGTCTGAAGACGTCAAATCCTATTACACAGTACATCTACTGCAATTAGAAAATATCAACGTAAGCTTTTCTCAGTCTGTATAGCTCATGTTCCTGGGCTTAAGTGTGTAATGAAAACTGCTTAGCATATTGTCACTGCAGGTTCAATTGAGCTTTTACACTGAAAATTTTAATGCACTTTGCTTCTGATAATGTTGAAGATGTATGCGTGGCATATAAGCAAGTGAGTTAGACCTGAATTAATCTATACATTAAAAGGTATATCAGCTTCAGCATTTGTATACTTATATTTTCCATTTGGCAGTAGCTTGACATGCTGAATTGTAATTGATGGTAGTGGTGATGCTAAGAGGAGCTGTTAAGAAATACTCTAAAAGGAGGAACTTAGGAGTTGAAAATTCAGATTCCCTTTGAATATCAGAAATCAGACTCAGAAAGTACTGGTTCTTTTGTTTGTTTTTTTTTTTTTAATAATGGAACTGTAGTTTTCCATGTAATTGAGTCCAGCTATCTTAAGATTTTGGGGGGAGGGGTGATTACTACCTGTAGATAAAGTTACCTATCTCCTCTTGCTTACCTCCCCTTTTGCTCCACAGGACCAACCATCCTTTTCTCTTAAAAATTAAGCACTTTGACAATTTAATCAAGTTAAGCTCAAAAAAAATTGTTCCTGGCCTGAGCTTGGGTTGGAATTTGCTGCTTCTGTTTCAGAGCTGAAGACAGGATTGAAGAGCTTGTCTGTTTGTTCCAGCTATGTCTTGTAAGATATTCTCTCTCCCTATAAACCTTGCCTTATATTAATTGAAAGTGCTAGTATGGCAAGTTTTAGTCAAGGTTGTTTTGTCAGTGAATTTAGGAAAGGAAAGCTAGGAGATGTTCCTTTGCATGTTGTTTTATACAACCAAATATTGACATATTTCATAAAAATGCTTTGAATTTATAGTAACTGTTCATGGTACTTGGAGATGATGTTTCTTAATTTGACACCTCCCTCATGAGATCAACATGATAAATCTTGACGTGTTGTTCCTTGGTCTGTTCAATGTAAGAAGAACTTTATGACTGTCCTACTGACCTGAAGAATTTCTGTTTAGTTGTTTGTTTATTGACAGCAAAGGCAGAGAAAAGGGATGTGCTTGCAAGCTAGTGCCTGAGAAAGAGAAACTCTCCCTTTTGGAAAGCTGAGGCAAGTTTTCCTAAGTACTGAGAAGGCTTCTTCATGGAATTGTCTGGCTGACATTGGCATCTAATCTTAAACTGCCTGTTTTCAAAGGATGCCATTTTCATGCCATGCCTGTGTTTGGACTTAACATTAGCTGGAAGATGCAGGAAACCCATGAGGAGCTACACAATGTATACTATGCTATTGTAGACTTTGGAGTTCAAGCTGTTGAGCACTTTAAGTTGCTGGGTTTCCTCTGGTAATGCAGGCCAATCAGCACTGTTGTGTAAAGCAGCTTAACAAATATTTAGCAAAATTACTGTATTGCATTTTAACTTTTAATGCCCCAGGCTCCACGAATAGTAACTCCAAAGAATAATTTTTAGTACAAACCAGCTAGAGTGTATTTGGTTACAGAAAAACTCCATGGTTTCTAGAATAATGTTGTGAATGTGAAGGGTGGCCTTCTGGAAGAACTTGGTAATTATACCATAAAATTGTGGGAACTGAGTGAGTATTCACAGGAACTTGAAATGTGAGCTTAACTATGTTTATACAAGTTATTCTGGAGGGGACTTTGGAGGCAGAGTACTAAGACATTTAGCCACTTGACGCCTGGAATATAAGATGACTCACAAACAAATTATACTCTGACTTCCAAGAATACTTAAGAAATTTCAGTATTTCTGTGAAAACAGAGAAGCCTAGAACTATCTTTTATAATATAACTCTTCTGAAAAGCGAATTTGCATTACTGCAACAGATCTCTATAATCCATAAGCAAAAAACCATATGTGTGAAGAGTAAAGTGCTTGTTTAACGTTGTCACCGATGAAACAGCCTCTGAATATTTGTCTGGTTTTGTTGTTGGTATTTTTGTTAAAGAGCAGTTAGAAGTACAGGTTGTGTTAGAGGGGGCAAAGCTGGCTTTTTAGGATTAGATAAAGATATTTGGCAGCTTGGTATGTTCTAGGCAAACATTTGTGTTTGCTGTTGCAGCTGATGTAGTCCAGTAAAGCTTTGGAGAGGAGATGGTGTTTATTGGTATCTTTCTGTAATTTCTGAAAATATTTCCCATGTGCTTTGCCTTACTGGTGATTATTGTGAAATTTCCTTAGTTTTCATCTGACCCAGTCTACATTTTAGACTATAGAACTATGAAGCTGCCTTTCCACCATGGTTCATTGTTTATCTTCCATCGCTCTGTTGGTGTCAGTTGTCAGCTCTTCTGGAAGCTGGATGTTGCCAGCTGGCTCCTGGAAGACTCCACCTGGTGTTGAGTGTGTATTTTTGTATTATTCTTTATTGCTGCTTTTAGCTTTCCTCATCACAAGTGTTAAGTGCTGGTCTGCAGAGAAAGAAAACTTTGGTTTTCTGTAATTTGTGATGTGGCAAGCCAGCCAGCCTGGAGAACGATACAGCGTGACATGTGTAAATGCTTCCAGGCAAAATGTTAGTACTGGGGAATTCCAGGAAGCTATGGGAGGGCAAATGAGCGTCAGGACTTGAGAGAAACCAGGGATTGTCTGGGGGAGGAAATGGAGCGGTGGAAAGGAATTGAAATTGCTGGAGGACCTTTAGGGAATAGAGCTCAGACTGGGTTCCTAGAAAGCAGCTGAAGGGAGAGGTTTGCAAAGACAGTATTTGCTGGGAGAGAAAGCACGAGGAGAAACGAACTAGATTTGATGGGACACGAATGGTATGATACGTTACAGCAAGGACCATTAATAAACCCCAAGTGGAATCTCAAGCCCTCTGAAAATATTTGGAAAAACCCATTAACAAAATGAGTTCTCAACCTGGTACTCTTTAGCTTGGAGAAGAGGAGACTTGAGGGGTGACCTCATGAATGTTTATAAATATGTAAAGGGCGAGTGTCAGGAGGATGGAGCCAGGCTCTGCTCAGTGACATCCAGTGATAGCTCAAGGGGCAGTGGGTGCAAGCTGGAACATAGGAGGCTCCATGTAAATTTGAGGAGAAACTTTTTCATGGTGACAGAACTGGCACAGGCTGCCCAGAGAGACTGTGGGGTCTCCTTCTTTGGAGACATTCAAAACGTGCCTGGATCTGTTCCTGTGTGATCTGCTCTAGGTGATCCTGCTCTGGCAGGGGAGTTGGATTAGATAATCTTTCGAGGTCCCTTCCAACCCCAAACATTCTGTGATTTTGTGTGATTCTGTGAATGACCCTTACAGCCTGCCTTCTCCTTTTGGTACGGTGTTAATGGACTTGAGGCAGGGTGGTTAAATACAGGGTCACTGTGTGGTTATAGGTGTATTTTACACCTTCATAGGGCAGACCATTTCAGTAGCCCTTAAGATATGCAACGAAGGGTTTCATAAGGAGTGTGAAATTTGACAGACCAGCATTTTTCTGTATTTTACTTGACACCAAAGCATTTTGGCAGTGTTTAATTCAGGTTCATACTCTCAGGTGACTTAACCTAAAGTTGTTCGAAGATTTTTATGCAGCTTTTTGTTTTGAGTGATTGGATAGTCACTAAAAAGGTTAGGACAAGGCCTGTTGTGATGAAGGTTAATCTACGGATTTTCTATTATTTTTTCCGCTCAAGCCTGCGTGTGGTTGTCTGCTTGTAACCTGGAGCATGGCTCCTGGCTGGATGGCCCTTGCTGATGCTGTTTACTGTCAGCGGAGAGCTGTGCACTGTGGTGGGAACTTGCTGACTTGATCCAGTTTGGCTGTGTAGGGTATTTCCTGAGAGCGTATCTCAGTCCTTCGTGAAACTTTCACTAGGACGGTTTCACTCATTTTCTTGAAAAGTTGTTTGTTTAAATGTTGACCCAGAATTATTGTAAATTAATTTTTTTTTGGTACCTAGTCTTAGGAAATAAACCTTGGAAGAAATATGTTGTGGTTACCAGAGAATAAACAGGTTTTCAGATACCATGCAGAAATATGTTCTCTGTGTATGACATACATACGACTATCTTACTGCCTGAGTCTTGAAGTCTAGCTTTTTTTTTCTTTAAAGGGATATCTAGTTTTCTGATATTACTTTAAATAAAATGAGTTGTTCTTTAAAACGAAATTCTGTCCACTGGCAGCTGTGGATCTTCAGTAAGCCAACCTTTTTCTCCTGACAGTCCTGCGCCACTTCACGTAAATGACAGCCGTGGTGCGTGGCACGGTGACAGGGGAGCCCTTTAGGAAAGGGTGCTGCAAGTAGTCACACAAAGACACTATTTCAGCTGTACAGCTTGGCTGCCAAGCACCACTTGAAAGAACCGCTCTGTGTAAGAGAGAAAACGTGGGAGGTTTCAAATATTCAGATGGGATTTGGCTTTATGATTTGAAACTGCAAGCTCAAAGAAGAGCAGCCAGTTCCAGTGCGCTCAAACGGGGCTCATGAGGAAGGGTGGAGACGTGGAGTATTTTTAAAATGAGCTGAAGTGATGGACAATTGTGGGATAGAATGGGGAGGAAGAACAAAGTAATTGTGTGGGTTGGAGCTGCAGGAGATGTTGAATCTCTCCTTTAGAAGCACCTGTTTCCAGATGAGTGTATGAGCAGGGTGGACACGTGCTGGGTTTTTTTAGGAGGAAGATGCTAATGCTTGTTACAGTATTGAATTTCAAAAAAAACAACAACAAAACACACCACAAAAAAACACAAGATCGCCTTTGTTTTCTCTAAATAAGGGCATTTTTGCCTTCTTGAGGTGTAAGGGAGGTTTTCCTCTGGAATGCTGTTGGAGAATCTTGAGGGGGAGAGTATCAATCACCACTTCAAAGGATCACTGAGATTCGGAAGAAACAACTTCCACCTTTGTGATGCGTAGTACATGCATGTAGCTCATCTCTCCCATTTTCCTCTTAGTTTTGTTTGTAAATTGATGAGTTATTTTACTTTGAGGAAATTGCTCAAGATTTATCTCTTTTAAAAAATTCTGTACTTTCCAGATGTCTTCCAAAAAATGTATCACCTTCATGATACTTAATCAGTCATTTCAATTGACTAGGTGTGTTGACTTGGTAGTTGAAAAACTAAGTAGAAGATCAGTAAGGTCATCTCAGGTGAAACTGCAAGCTCCCTTCTAATTCTTTGCTTCAGACAAGTAAGAAAAGGAAATCCTGGTGTATTAATATAGTTTAGGCTGTGCTAAATTTTTTTCACACACACACACCCCCCTCTTAGAAATCTTAGTGTGTACTCATTTTCCCAGTGTGATGGATCAGTCTTGTTGTCCTTGCTGAGCTCTTAGCCAAAAGACAAAATATTCCTGGAAGATAACTGTGCATTTGAGAGTGACTTGCTGCAATTTAATATCCGCTGTTGTCTGTGGAAGTGTTGGCAGTCTTGCAGTATCAGGTGTTTGAAGGAGAGTGTTTTTGTTACTGTGTAACCATGAACTGGATTATTTTAATATCAGGAAGGAGTTTCGCAAGTTGTCCTTCATAGGAAGGACACAGACTGAGATGAAGAGCAGTAGAATTTATTTTAATTTCATAGCTGTATATTACTGTTGCTGAAAAAGAAAAAACAGCTTTTCTGGAATGCCTTAGTATTTTGAATCTTCTTGTGTTTCAGCTTTGTGGAGTTTTATGTTGGTTTCATTCTATGTGGAAAATAAGGTGAAATAGAGGGAGGATAAAAACAACCGAATCTTTCTAAAATTCCCGACCTTAATCAGTGCTTGAGTTGTTTCAAAATCCCTGTGACAAGGAGTGGCATTTCACAGCAGGTCTGAAGCGAGTTCCATAAAAACACAATCCAAATTTATCATCAGAGCTTTTCAGATCCATACGTACACTGTGTCTGTCAGTTCAATACTTGCAGTTGGTCATCTTAGAGAGAGGAGCCGCGTGGTTCTAAAACAACTGCATGGGTCTGGAGTCCTTTTAAATCCTCCTTTAACTGCTGTCAGCCATTAAGCTTCATTAATGATAGAAAAAGAATATTTGTGAGCAAGTAGTAAAGCACATTAAATATAATAATGGAAATTTGTGAAGAAACAAAAAGAAGTATATGGTAATAATTGCAAAGGGGAAAACTATGAACTCGGATGACAAACTGCTTCAGGTTGCACTGTTGGTTGTCATCCAGCTTGAAGCAAGTTACTGGATTGTTTGTCTAAATGGGAGGTTTAAAATAGAAAATAGCTCTTGATTTAGACTGGGGAAACGTGTGCTGGCTAAACAAAAGTAGAATACTTTCTAGTTGTGTTGTTTATTTGTTTTCACTTCTAGAGTGGCGAGTCCAGGAGGATCTTTCATTTTCATTATACTACATGGCCAGACTTTGGAGTTCCTGAATCCCCAGCTTCATTCCTGAACTTCCTGTTCAAAGTCAGAGAGTCTGGCTCACTAAATCCTGAGCACGGACCTGCTGTCGTGCACTGCAGTGCGGGGATAGGACGTTCCGGCACCTTCTCATTAGTAGACACTTGTCTCGTTCTGGTAAGCGTTTGGTTATTTTCTCTGTCAGCCTTTCTCCTGACACCCTGCCTCCCTCCCCAGGATGGACTTCTGGATCAGAAGCTTTTAAAAGCAGTAAGTTAATGACGTGCCAGCGAAAACTTTTAATTAAGAGGTCATACATTTTTTGGTTTTTGTTTTCTTCGTGTATTTTGATAGTTTGAAAACACAGCTCTTGAAATACATTTACATAGGCATCTTGAAGTACTTCACACATTTTCAGAGCTTCCTGGAAAGGTTGGCCCAGATGATCCTTGAGATCGCTTCCAACCTGATACTCTGTGATTCTATGATGATTCTGGAAAGTAAATAGTAAGCATTCTTTTCCTTTTATGTAAGATGTGTGAAGAAAAGATTGACTGTCTTTTAATATGAGCTGAAAGTTGGGCTCGTGAATATAGATTGAGACAACTGAATTTGTAAGTCTTTTTTTTTTTTTTCTGAACATGGAATATCCTGCAGGTCTGACAGGACTTGCAGAAAATTGGTATCTGAACTAGGATGAGAACTTAGGCATATTTTGCATATTATGTCTATTATGTGTCTTAATTTTAAGACTTGATATTAGGGTATTGATCTCCTTGGTTAATAAATGATCATTGATTTGTTCATAAGAAGCTTTCATTAGAGGGTTAACTTCTCCTGTAAAAACTTATACACAAAATTAACCTATGAAATTATCTATAAGTAATGGAAACATAATATGAAGAAACTCATTTTTAGATTGAATTTTACAGCTCATTTTTACTTGCAGTTATTTTTCTTTGTGTTGCTGGCTGTATCAGTAGCAATGATGCTGTTGACGTAACTTTCTTCACAGATGGAGAGAAAGGACCAATTTTCTGTAGATATTAAGAAGGTATTACTGGATATGAGAAAATATCGGATGGGACTTATTCAGACTCCTGATCAACTAAGATTTTCATATATGGCTGTAATAGAAGGAGCAAAGTTTATAATGGGAGATTCAACTATACAGGTAAATCTTAGCTCCGTGTATTTAACCATAAACAGTAGGCTGCTAACAGTAGTTAAGAATGAGTTCTGAACTATTTTAAAACATGTAACTTTGTGATATTTAAATAATTGGCCTCTTCTTTTAGATGCCTAGAAGTTATTAGAGGGTATCTAATCAGCACGTCTATCAGCTAAACTTTTAATCCAATGTATTTGTCACTTCTTAGATATCTAAAAATAACTTGTCTGTACTAATGTTTTCTTTTTAAAAAAGGAAAAAAAAAGGCTAAATTGTTATTGTCAATACTGAAAAGCAAAGCTAATGCCCAGTATCACTTCAAAAAGATAGCAAAGATGATTTTTTTTTTTTTTTTTTAGCATTTCCTGATCTTTGCTATCTATTTTCCTAACAGTGAAGTTGTGTGATGCTACGGATCAGGTTTATTACTAAAGTTGCTTCTCCCCTCCATCCTCTGAAACGTTGTGTTACAGAATCTAACTGAATATAATGAGTTCTGGGGTAAACAGATGGCCAAGTCTTATTTTATCAGTGTGACTTGCAAATGTAACAGTAGCTGCAGGTATTTTAATGGCTGGGGCAGGGCGGGGGGAGAGCTGGGCGGAGAGGCTGCCAAACAGCCATGATTCTGCTTTCGCTTGCTGGGGTTTTTTATTTGTTGGTCTCTTAAAACCATGAATGAAGCAGTTGAGCTTAAAACACATTTCCTCTTTTCTGTGGTTCTGGTAGGTGTCAGATTCTTCTTTTTGACAAATGTTTCTCGATTTGCTTTGTTAATAAAGAAATGATACTGCACAGCTACTGGTCAACACCTGGGTAGTGTGCTGCTAGTCCGACATCTGCACCATGTGCCTAGAAGCCTGCAGGATTCATCCGAACCCTAACAGCAATTTAGCCTCTTTATTTCCTGGAAGCTGTTTCTGGTGGTATCAGGCTGTCCTCTCTAATAATTTTTCTGCTTTGTTCTCTAAAAAGCCACGCTCCAAACTGTGAGCAGCTCTGGTTCCCATGCCTGCCCATCTAGACCACGGGATTCCTTGTGTCTGAATACAAGGGAACGTTGTCGCCTCAGAATCGGCTCCTTGGGTGCAAGCCTGTTAGCCTTTTGCACTAAGGGAATGCCTAAGGCAGCACACTTCTCATTTCTTCTTTTTTTTCTTCTTACGATTGTCCAGATGCTCTCTCCTAAACCAGGGTTTTCTGCAGTGCAGGCCGTTGTCCTGGTGCTTTTCTCTTCAGGCCTCAGGGCCATGTGCAGCATCCCTACCACATCAATTGTCAGTGCTTAACAGGAGTATTTCTCCTTTCAGGGTCAGCTAGATCATTTCCTCCCCCCCTCCCCCCCCCCGGGAACAGTTGTACTGTCCTGCATGTGAGAGGTTTTTACTTCTCTCTGCTAGTGATAGGGAGGGCGTGAAACCATTGAACAGTTCCGTAATACAACATTACCCATGTTCCTCTCTGACATCTCCATGGATTTCAAAGGTCAGTAAACTACAGACAAACACAGTGTACACCTGAACCTGTACATGCTTGCAGCTCGTGGCTGCAACTGCAACGGCACTGGTGCTGGAGGGTGAGAAGTCTTCCCGTCGTGTAGCACTGGTGGAATTTCCAGCAGTGACTGAAAGGAGGGATCAGGCACTGGCCCGAGTTGCCCTGAAGCCCCGCAGAGGTGTGTGGTTGGTGTGCTGCTGCACGGTCCCATAGCTCAAACGATCAGTTGCTTTCTGATTACCACAGCACTGCACTAAGTAAGCAGGGTGGGGTGGAACCAGATGGAAGCTTTAATTTCTGTAAAATCCCTTTGTGATGAAGAGAAGTTAATATTGCTTCAACAGCATAGAACAACTTATCTTCACTCTTTCAGAAAAATCTGTTGAAACGAGTGGTCTCTGGAAAACAAGTTAGTGGCTTTGAAACAACAAAGAAGGTTGAATTCCTTAGACCTGTAGATGTGTTTTGCAGACAGAACAAGAATATTATAACTTTGTTCTGAAACTTGTGAATCCAAAAACTATCTCTGACATTCCTGTTAGGAGAGGAGGAAATGGCCTTAAGTTGCACCAGGGGAGGTTTAGGTTGGACATGAGGAAAAACTTCTTTACAGAAAGGGTTATCAAAGACTGGAACAGGCTGCCCAGGGAAGTGGTTGAGTTGCCATCCCTGGATGTATTTTAAAGCTGTCTAGTTATGGTGCTCAAGGATATGGTGTACTTGTGGCCCTGGTTGAGTTAGATAATGGTTGGACTTGATGATCTTAAAGGTCATTTTCAACCGTAGTGATTCTGTGATTCACCTGATTCCGTCAACTGAAGATCTTTACGTGCCATACCATTGTCTCTGTTGCCATCTAGAGAGGTGATACAGGCCCTAACTCTTGCCTCCCCTACACAGGCCTTTTGTTACATCAAACTTCATCACTTCTTTGTTTCTTCCAGACATAGTTTCACAAGACACAGTATAGTGCTTCAGTTCCTGAGATAGATTTCTGTTGTTCTTTTGGCTAAAGCTGCAGGTCATCATATAATGACAGATGTAACTTAGCAACACAATCCTCCTTGTCCGTCTGCTCCAAATTGGACCAGTCCTGCCATTCACATCATCTTCTCATAGATATTTAAACTTCAAATTACCAGTCATTTGAGCTGCTGTTACTACATTTTAAAAATAGACTTCTTGGTGGGAAGTTCCTTCTGTTAGAGGAGAGTAGTCTCTGATGTCAGTTCTTCCTGTGTGACTTACCATTCTAGGTGTAATCAGTATTGATCTTAGCCAGCAAGTCTCTCAGGGACACAACCACAGCTTCCAAAAGGCCTTTTTCCATGACAGTGAGAGGGAGTTGCTGTGTGGATTTCCAGGTTGTTTTTTAGTGGCTGTTTCTGTTTTTGGTTTTTTGTTTAAGACGAAACAAAGAAAACCTCTGAGAGTGAAGTGCATTGTATGTGAAGAGTCCCTTTGTGAATTCCAGATCCAGCCTGGAAGCTTCTCTGTGCTGGAGGAGTTGGTTCGTTGCTACAGCTCATTCTGAGTTCATTTATAAGTAGCTGGGGTTTCTTGACATCACTCTCTTGAGTTTGATGTTTAATTTAGACCAGCAGTCC
Organism: Todiramphus chloris collaris; assembly: GCA_025345505.1. NCBI lineage: Eukaryota > Metazoa > Chordata > Aves > Coraciiformes > Alcedinidae > Todiramphus > Todiramphus chloris. The sequence continues at coordinate 4,764,295 of JANVCC010000047.1, forward strand.
TAAATTCATTCCACAGGCAGGAACCTAACATTTGTTTTGTGAGGAGTCAATTTTCAGTTTGTTTTTCTTACAGATATATAGGAGGAATGGATTATTCCCCCCCCCCCAGGTATTGTATACAGGGTGGCTGATTGAGCAAAGAACTGATGGGTTTTTTAGGGGCAATTCTTTTCTTTCCGGTTACCTTTCTAGGTTTTTTTTCTGCATGAAATTTTGTTGCAAGAAATCCTTCAGACTTAATTGTTGGGACAGTTACTCCTTAGGACAGAGATCAGGCAAACCAGTTTTACTTCTGATCTTTTTTGTTTTTCTTCCTTTACATTTCAGATTACATCTCAAAACAAGGTGAATATTTATTTTACGATGCAGTAGGTCTCTGGGCTAACAGACCTCTAAGTGAAATAGTAGGCCATGACTTTGGCCTAAATAATCCTAATAGTTTGGGTTTTTTTGTTTTTAAATTGATGTAGCAGACTTTTCCAGTTCTCTCTTTTTAGGCAGTTCTGGCACACAAAGCCTTGCTGTGTTTTGGAGCCATGTAAGGTAACAGCACAGAGTAGGCATGAAGAGGTAGAGGGAGATGGAAGGTGCTGGGCAGTGGGGACTAAACAAGACAAGTTGCTTTCTCATTGTGGAGCTGCTGTGGACAGTACAAGCCCCAAAGTTAGCAGCCTCGTACCTTCACAGTAGCATCGTCCCAGAGCAATACAAAAAGGGATCGTTGTTGGAAAAGATGCATCTTCACCTAACCTGATTTCTTCATCTAGCAATTTTATTTTCTTTTCTTGACTAGTAATTTCTTTAATCTACTTCTGTGACTGTTCTCTTGGAAGACCTCTTGGGCAAAGAGGGCCTTTGGTGTTAGGGGAATGTTTGAAATATATTCTCTTGGTTCGCAGAAACGGTGGAAGGAGCTCTCTAGGGAGGACCAAGCGCCAAGTTCTGAGCAGTCTCCTCCACACCCAACCAAAATAACCACAGAGAAGTACAATGGGAACAGCGTAGGCCTGGAGAACAAAGATCAAATGGAAAATATAAATACTGATCTGTCCACTAAAGTTCAAGACATCACCGACGGAAGCATTGAAAGGTAGGCAAGATGAAGAAACCATTTAGAAGGCAGATGTACTCTCAAAACACTGAATTATCGCATGCTTTTCTTAGCATTAGAAAACTTCAAAGTCTTTCTTCAGTAGAGGGAGAGGACGGGTTGTATTTTACTGTCTTACTTATTTTTAAAAGACAACTTCCATTTTTCCTTGTGATAAACTTACTGATTAAAGGTGAGGAGCAGAAAAACCAAATGCTCTAATGGAAGCAGCTAAACCTCACATTTGAAAGCATTATCCAGCAGACTGCAAACTCAGTTGTGCAGTGTGAACCAAGCCCTACAAGTGCCTGACTCAATTCAATACTTATTTTTAAATACAGTACTAACTTCTGTATGGAAAAATGTGACACTTCAGAAACACAAAGTTTTTATCACCTTCCACTCTTCATGTGGTGACTGAAATGGAGTCACTGAAGCCATAGGTTGCCCTCCACTTGTATTCCATCTGCTGCAGTGAATAGATCGCTGCAGTTTAGCTGTAGCCTGTGAATTCCGGCTGTCTGTCCAGTTTCTCTGCCTCATGGGTAGTAACAGCTCTGTTTCCAGCTGCTCTGTTGGGACTTACCCTCAGAATTGCTGTGCCCTGAGGAGCTGTGTCGCTTGGGCCTGCTCACCTGGGGGTGACCAAATAGGGATCCATAGCCAGAGAGACAGAATCTGGGCTGGGCTGTGCTGTGCTGAGCCGAGTGGTGCACAGGGGGAGGCTGCAGGCTGGGGTGAGATGCAGCAGTTCCCTGCTGACAGACTGGAATCTGGAGATAACTGCTCGCTTACTGAGTGTCCTGGTGGCTTCCTCTGTCCCTGTTTTGATGATGTTTTGAGGCTCTCAAGCAGGAGGTGTGAGCATGGTGTTTATGTGCTAGGTATTGGGCAATCAAAGCGTTTGATTGCAGCACAGCTACAATTGCGTAGAGATTGGGAGGGTACCCATGGAGCCAAGAATTGCAGGCGGCCCTGCTAGTGTGGGAACGCACCACGGATTTTTAGCCTGGGTCCTTGACCAAGGTTTGGTTTACAGCTGAAGATGAGCAGCATTCAGTCTGCCTGCAGCCATGAGTAGGTCAGGATCGATAGATAACCCATCGGTGCCAGCTCTGCAGTGGAGACACGTGCTGCAGTCCTGGGAAGGTTTGCACGTGGTACCTGTCATTGCTGCAGAAGCAGCCACTGTGCAAAAAACCTCAGCCACCTAACTGGGCACTGACAGAGGTGAAAGTCTAGGCTCAGATAACTGAGCTAATTCTGTCCCCTGTTGAACACGTAGCACCACTTACATCTTTACATCTGGCATTTACTTACTTCATGGGGCTTCACTGACCCGAAACTGTCCACATCAAGGTGGTTAAAAGAGAATCAAGCTGCCATATGGTGCTGGTGCATTAACTCTTGGGAGGGTGTTGGGAAGAGGTGTTAATGTATTAAAAGTTTTTTTCCCTCATCTACAATTTAAGATTCATGTTGGGTTTTGTTTGGTTTTGTTTTTTTTTTAAGTACTGTCCGAAAACGACTGCGAGAGGACAGAAAAGCTAACACAGCGCAGAAGCTGCAGCAGATGAAGCAGAAGCTAAATGAGACTGAAAGAAAAAGAAAAAGGTGGTTATATTGGAAACCTATTCTCACTAAGATTGGGTTTGGTGCACTCGTTTTAGTTGGCATTTATTCTTGCTGGAAAATGTATTTTCAAGAACATTCCTTGTAAGTAAACAGTCAGTATGTCTGCTCCAGCAGCTCGTTTTGCTGCCAGTTAATGACTAAGGGGTGTGACTTTAAGCAGTAAGCTCCTTCCACCTGGAATGGGTACAGACTGTTACCTACACTAGAGAAGTGATGTAAACTTGATCCCATCTCAACATCTCAGGACTTTCCACTGCAGGTACTTAACAAAACTGAACTGCTGCCCCCCAACAAAGTTGAAGGTTTTTTTTGTTTATATGAGCAGGTACAAACTTGCTGCAACTGTTTATACACTTTTTTTTTACAAGGGTGTTCTACCAGATCTTCAGCAAACCCTGAACCACAGGGGTTTAGCTAGGGAAGGCTGGCTGGATTTCACTTGACATGCCTGACACAAGCAATAAACAGTGTTGTATCTTTTACGTTATTAATGCAAAGAAGTTATCCTTAAATGTGTGTAATGTGTAATGTACTAGTGACATGAACATAAATATTTTATATTCTTATGACCTAGGATAAATATATTTTATAATTGCATATTTAATCTTTTTGTAGTTCACTGTACCTTTTAAAAAGCTCAGTTTGTATAAATTTCTGACTAAAAAGAAAAAAGAATTTGATTTTGAAACTAAATGTAATTCTCATTTGTGCATGAAAAGAAGGGTGCAGCCATTCCCCATATTATGATACGAGCAGCTAGGGGTCTGATGAAGCACTTCCTAATTTCTACTCTGTTAATTTGCATTCCTTATTTATTTTTTTTTAATTTTGTTTTTTAGTTTTCATTATTTAAGTCAGGCTTGGATTTATTTTTTTTAAGGCTTTTGAGAATGTAGCCCCCTGCAAAGCGTACTGTTGATTAATGTATTCAGACTTCAGCTGCTGCTTGGAGGCTGACATTGTTCAAGTTCTGACATTCCATTAAATGTGAAACGTAATGTTTTGTGTGTCTATAGATTTTAATTGCTAGCAAGAATAAAATTCGCTCATCAGTGATAGGTACAGAAAGCACATCAAAGGAAATAATTGGACTTCCAGGGGTGGTTTCATAGACAACGGATCAGTTGGCAGTTACTTTCCTCTACCTGTGCGTTCAGCTTTGTGTTGCTTCCCTAACGTCACAAAGTCTAGAGCTGCTTTTCAGGCTCCCTGGCGTTACAGTAGGGGCTCGACTGAGAACACTTGATGGCTGATTGTTTTGGGGTGCCTGTGCCACAGTCACTTTAAAATGCTTGAGCGTTCCCTTTCCCTTCGCTGGGCGGTAATGCTCTAAATATTAATTCAACGCAAATCCCTTTCTGTCCGTTCAGTTCCGAGTACAGAGATCATGTGTGGCTCTTTGGAGCTTGCTGTCACTCAGGTTGAGACCTAATGATTTGTAGTGTTGGAGTGTGCTTGGAAACCCGGAGTTTATGTATTCAGGCTTTGTCTTGTTGGGTAACTTCAGACAAGTCGTGATTTTCCCCCTCCATTTTCCTAGCTTAGCTGTTTTCTGTCGGGTATGGGGTTTTGGAGAGGGTTCTTTTTTTCCTTTTTAAATCTGTTTTTCTTCCTTTTGTCCTTCCTTTAAAGCACTTCTTGGATTCACTGCTGAAAAATACTAAAAGAGCTAGCTAATTGTTTTGCTTCTGATCCAAAGGAATTAACTTGAAAGGTTTCCAGTACATTCAAGCTTCGTAGTAACATACCAGGCACGGGGCCCAAACAGTCTGACACGTGCTACGCGAAGCCGAGCCGAGTTTACTCTTTGAAATTCTCATTTCACAATAGCTAATACTATTTTGGACCACGCTGTTTATATAGTAAACAAACACTATGGGGGCTAGATAAGGAAAACAAGTCATAGTTTCATACAGTTCTGAATTTGGGAAATCGTGCGTCAGTAAAACAGGACAGTTTGTCCTCTGGTGTTACCCATCAGCTGTGCAGCTCTGAGAGCAAAAGGACTTACTCTGGGACACGGTGTCAGCCGGCAGCTTACGTATTTTAAGGTATTTCATAATTTTTACAACTCTAGTAACTTGAGCAACAAAAGGTTTAGCAAAAGTTTCTTTTTTCTTTAAATTAGGAAGGCAAGATTTTTGGTATCATAATGGATAGTAGATGTAAATGTACGTGCCTTAGAAGAGATGTTTTGGTTATGGAAAAAGACATGCAATGTAATTAAATGCTTTTATAGAAGAAATATTCCAGATTTTATTCTAAGCAATTAAAAGAAGCTAGGGGAAAAAGTGCAGGCAAAATCTTCAGTGAAATCACAGTCATTTGTCGGCTTTGTCTGCATGAGAAGGATTTCTGGAGCCACCAGCATCCTACAGACACTCAGCCCCAACTGTGGCTTGTCAAGTTGTCACTTGGGACTCCCCCCCACCTCGATTCCATAATCTAAATTCTGGCTTTTTTGGCTCTCTTGCTCCTTAGCAGGCAATTCCTCTTCTGGGTGGGGCAGGGTGGGAGGCACCATCTTACATCATCTCTCACTTCCTGATGCAGTAAAGCAGGCTTGGCACATTCCACAGTCCATTTGTAACAACATGGTTGGTTCCCTTTTGAGAGCCTAACTGTTAATAATGTAAGGACTATGAACCAATGCAAGTCTTGGACAAAACTGTTCTGTACAGTGATTGTCTATGACAGCATAGGCATAGGAAGGGAAATTAAACATGAGATCCCTTAGTATGTTCTAGGAGATCATTTGCACAAAACTCTTTTTGCTGGTCCATCAGTAATCCTTAAAAACCAAAGCCTGGGGGAGGCTTGTTCTCCCCACTGCAAACCAAGTGCTTTGTTATTCTGTAGGATTTAAACCTGTGGCAGTTTTGCCCAACTTGGGATGCTAAATAAAAATAGGGGCTAGAATGAAGAACTGTCCATCCCAGTGACCTCTGCCGTAGCAAATGCTCAAAGAGTAAAACTGAAGGACGTGTCTTCTGACCCCTCTCCTGCCTTCCCCCACCCTGGTTTCTGGCGAGCTGCTGGCTGGCCCCGTGCTGCTTCTAAAGTGCTGTCACACTCGATTGAGAGCATTACCGTGTTGGGTTTTCCCCTCTGTTCTGGCAGTACAGCAGTCAGAGCGTTTGATGCCTAGTGGGCTTCCTTGAGTTTGATCCAACAGTATCCGACTCTCAGGTGAATGTGTCTGTCCAAGTGAGGCACGTTTTGGTTTAAAAAACCACTAACAACATTTGCAGCCTCCCTTGCAAGGGGATTTGGAGTTAGTCCTTTAGGTTTTCTGTAGGTGTTGCTGGGGCAGGAGTCATGGTGACAATACAACTGTATTTTTCTTGAAATGTATGAAGTAAACCAATTATTTGAATTGAGCTTGAAGTAGCATTTTGGAAAAAAAGTTACAGGTTTAATTTATGGAAGTAAGATGTTGCAAGTGAAACTTCAGCTTATTTTGTTCAACCTTGAGTGAAATGGTTTACTGACATCAGTTGGTAGCCCAGTGCCAAGGGAAGAGTGTAAATGCGCGTCCATGCGATTGGGTTCTGCAGGCAATTAAAAAAAGCCTGTCCAGCTTTAAGTTTAATGAATGTTTATCAGATTATTTAGTTCACTGTTTGGTGTTACAGGTAATTCAGTTTCTTGTGCAGTCTTCAAGCGACTCAGGTTTAACAATGACAAAAGAGGAATTTTTCTGCATGGCCAAGTGGCTTAAGTCCGAGGGTGACGTTTGCAAAGCTGCCGTAACACACACCCTAGTCTTCCTGGGCTTTTATGTCTTTCCCCAAAGTTTTAGGTCAGTCTTTCATTTTTATGTACAAAAAATAAATGTGTTCAACCTTGCATTTCTGTCTGAGTCTTTATTTGAATTGGAAGGACAAATACTTGGAAGAGTTCTTTTTAGTGTGATTAAAGCAAGCTGCTCTATAAAGCAGTGTAGTGCTTGCAGAACTTAGAAGCATTTCACTTGTAGCACCTTTTAAGTACCAAGGTCTTTTTCCTTGTTCCTCATAGCAGAACCTTCCCTTCCCTAAGAACAAAACGTCCAGTGCTGAGATGTTTTCCTCTCATACTGTGAGACACCTGTGCCCAGAAACACTTGTTTTCCGTGCCAGGCCTGGCCTCGAAGCCAGGAGAGGTGGTGTCAGTGGGGTGAGACGCAGCCGTCTGTAGTCCCCCTGAGGCTCGGGCAGCTTCCTGCAGTGCTGGGGCTCAAACGCAGGAGTAAGTGGTGTGCTGGACTGAGTCCTCTGCTTGAAGCTCTCCAGCAAGTACCCGCCTTACCTTGTACTATGGAAATGACTTGTGAAAAAGCCACGGCTTCCAGAGAGTGCTTGCTACAGGCAGTTGATAGTGGGTAGTTGCTGCCAGGGTTGCATGAGAAGCTGTTTGGTGGTTACAGTTGCGAGCCCGCTGTCTGTTCTTATTTATTTCTTTTTTTTTTTGTGTTCCGTACTGTGTACTGAATCGGTGACTTTCTTTTGCGTTGTATGTCGCAGGCCCAGACTGACTGACACCTAAGCCTTCAAGACTTGTGAATATTCTGCAGCTATAAACTGCAAATTATTGCCATGCAAAGCGAGACATGAACCCTCCCCTCTTCGGGAACAAAAAGTGAGGTCTGTTAAGTACCAAGAAGACCTCAGTTATCTGTTTACAGCGTAAACCGCAGCGAGGGGATGAAGACCACCAGCAGCGTCCTACTTTGCAAACCAAAATAATTTGCCATCTTGTATTTTTTTTTTATAATGCCTGTATTAATGTAGAAAGATGTAAAAGAAATAAATTAGGAAATATTTTGTTTTGTACTGCCATTCTTATTGTATTTTTATACTTTTTTGGCAGCATTAAATATTTTTTTAAATCGACAAGATGCTGTTGTGTGCGCCTTGTGTTAGGGAGAAACTGCTCACAGCCTGTTTTGCAGAAGAAGAAATGTTTTGCTTTAAGGTTTCCTGATATCCAGTCTGAACTGGACAATGGTGAAATGATGAGAATGTGCTTTCTGGAACTGTTTTCATTAATTCATTCGTTACTGTAGCCTGAGCAAGGAGGAACTCTTGCACGTTTCTTTTGTAATACACCACTAAGAATATTATTTTGTTCACCTGAGTAGTTGGTTTGATTATCCTTCTGATGTTTGCTATAAAATACGCACAAGATGTTGGGAGTCACTTTTGTGAAGGGGAAGTGTTTTGGCGGTGGTGCTTTAACGGGAGGAGAGAGGAAATCTGACTGGAACTCACAGGGGCTGAGGGCCAGGTGCAAAGCAAACGACGTCAGTGGTGTCTCGAATTAAACGGGGTTTGGATTGTGCCATCACAGGGTGTTGTATCGATGGTATTTCACTTCTCGTCTCCCGTCAGCCTTCTCCCTGACACGCTCGGAGCAGCTGGACTGGATGGGTTAAACTGGAAGGAGCTCTGATGGACTCAGCAGGGTTCCCAGCCCTGCACCTTCTGTGACAGACCTGGTCTCACTTCTGCGCTCGCTGGCGTTCTCTGGCAGTTCCAGCTGAAGTTCAGTTCTCCAAGCAGCTGTATTTCCTGTGACTGTCTAAGCTGCTGTGCGCTGGGGTTTTACATGGAATTTATACTTTGCGTATTTTTGTAACATGTTTTTGTACAAACCATACAGTTGCTGTGAGTAAAGAGTGGAGGGAGGGGGAGGAGGGAATCATGTAGACTAACTAAGGCTATTTTTGCTAAAATAAGCAGCAACCTGAAATCTGAAGTTTTTTTGAGAGTCATTGATGAAAGCAGCTGTATTCCAAACTGTGGTTAACCTGAAGCGGGAGTACTTCATGACATTACTTGAGCTAAATATGTGCTTGACACCATTTTGAAATAGGCCAAATCTCCAGAGCTGGGTTTGTCTGAGTATTTTAATTGCTTTAGATGATTAGTATTGTTCCTGGCCTGCACTGGGAGGAGAAAACATCACGATCCAACTTTCATTATCAAGTTGGTGCAGCTCCCGAGACCAGGAGTGTTTATCGTGAGGGATCAAGGTCTGCCACAACCACTGCAGTAAACCTTGTTGTCAACTACAGGAACGGGGCCTCCTTATACCACTTGATACGGCTTTGGGTTCAGCTTTCAGCCACTTGTGCTTTGTACCTTCAGCTATGATTTAATTATTTTTGTCCTCTCGGGTGAGTAAACTTAAGGTGTGTGACTGCTAGAGATGTGTACATGCTGTTACTGTACATGCTGTTACTGTACCTGCTGCTCTAGCAGGTAACTCATACACAACTAGTTTTATCTTGGGGGCTGTAGAGGGCTGAAGGTACTTCAGGCACTTCTGCCATGTGCACTTGCTTTGTTATTTCTATACCTGGTCACAATTCTTGACTGCTAAGGCAAAAGGTATTTTAAAAGGTGAAGGAAGGGGACAGGCTGCTTCTGAGAGAAAGGACAACTGAGTGTTTAACTGCAGCCTTAAAAGAAACAGGGTTAGAAGAACAATATGATAGACTTGCAGCTGTGATTTGCTGGCTGCCCTTTTTTCCCCCCATCTTCAACAGAAACCATAGAATCATGGAATCACTTTGTTTGGAAGAGACCTTTAAGATGCTTAAGTCCAACTGTTAACTCAGCACTGCCAGGGCACCACTAACCCATGTCCCTCAGCACCACATCTCCATGGCTTCGAAACCCCTCCAGGGATCATGGGGACTCCACCACTGCCCTGGGCAGCCCAGGACAGCCCAGGACAACTCTTGCAGGGAAGAAATTGTTCCCCAGCTCCAGCCTAAACCTCTTCTGCTGCAACTGAAGGCCATTTTCTCTTATCACTTGTTCCTTGGGAGAAGAGACTGACCCCAACCTCCTTTCAGGGAGCTGTAGAAAGCAATGCTCCGGGGAATCTGATTTCTTTTTGTGTGTGCTACGGGGATTATTTTTCACAATATGTCTAAAAAAAAGATATAAAGTCAGTCAGTCTGTCCAGTGAGTAACAGCAGAGAGTAAGACCAACAAATCTTAATATAATTTGTATTTTCCACTGACTGCCTTTCTCACAAATGTATTGCACAATTCAGATTATATTGTGAAGAAGTTGTTAAAGAGTATCTTAAGGGGGCAGGAAAGCCACCCAAGCTACTGCTAGTTAACTATGTGGTGGCACTTTTAGGTTAAAATGCACTCAAATGCTGCTTTCTGCTTTCTTGGGGTTCTTGCCGTGTTATAAATAGGAGCTTACCCAACGCCTTCGTGTGTGACGTTAGTCAGTGCACAAACACATTTTCTTCTGATTAACTACCGAAGGAACAGCAGGTGCTAGGGCAGTGTCTTCTCTGAAACCAACATTTTGGTCCCAGTTCCTGTTAGCCTCCCCAGCAGGTGGTTAGTGTGGTGTCTGGCCAGCTGCCTGCTGGCCTTTCAGCACACAGATCATAGGGATTGCCAATATCTGTGCTCAGAAACACTTGGGGAGTGTTGAAGAATCATGGTTGCATTGTTTTAGTTGCAAACAGTGGAAAGAACTGCATTTTTAAAGTGTTTTGTAAAAAAGTCTTGATCTTTGTTTAAAGGAAAAAAAAAAAAAGCATCGTATTTGTTACACAAGTACTGGTTTAGTCAAAATGATAGCAAAAATATTACTCTGTGTAAGCTATTTGTGAGAATATTTTCATGAGAGATTGCATCTTTCCCTCTAATCGGTAAAAGAAGGAAAAAAAAAAAGAAGACAACAACTCTCACGCCCCAGAAAATTCTGAACACTTCTTTGCTGTGGTCTGGTGGTCAAACACTCCCTTGCTGTTCCTTCAGAATCCTTATTTCTCCTCCTCTAGCTTTTTATCACTGCTTCTCCTTGTTCCAAGCCGTACTCATTTTGATTGAAACTGAAACTATTTTCACAGCTGCTTTGGTTCTGATATTTTGCAGTGCAATACCTTCTGAGCTGTAGCTTCCCAGTGCCACCGGGCATACACCAGACTGCATCCTGACCAATACAACCAATACCACCTTTTCCTGCCCAATTAACTTTCTGTGGATGCCCAAGCAAGGTTTTACCCTTCAGATTTTGTTTTACTTTATCATTTAAAAACCACAGAAGTTGTCTTCGGTATTTCAGATTTTTTTAGCACCCTGTATATTTTAGAGCTGCAAAATAGATTTTGGATCTTGGAGAAAGTTGTCCAACGGCCGCAGTGAACCCTGTTTGGGCTTGTGCAACCTGGTCTAGTGGGAGGGCAGATATCTTTAATGTCCCTTCCACCCCAAACCACTCTGTGATTCTATGATTCTATTTGTATGCTGCAGGTTATTTAAACCCCAGGGTTTTATGCAAATGAACAACTAAGACTGCAACATGTGTACTCCACAACTTGTTCGCAGTACTGAGCATCAACTAGGACACCACGTTGCAGATGGCAGAGATATTTAATCCAGGCAACACTTTACATTTTTATTGCTTTGTGGAAAAAGAACAATAACTGACTATTCATTCAGGTATTAGCCCCCCGTGACAGGTATTTGCTATGATTCTCACCTCACCAACTGTCAGACCCTAAAAAGCCGATGGTGTGGGGGATCAGTCATGTTCACTGAACTCTCTTCTTTACCAACAGGTACAAGTTTTCAAGCAAAGCTGACCACTGACCCTTATTCCTGCCCCTTTAACAGACCTTTTCAGGATTGCTGCTGTTCTTTTCCTCCTTGTTTGTACTACTAGTAGGACAATACCACCAAAAAAAAAAAGTATATTTAGTAAATATTGGAAAATATACCCTGTATATATGTCATGTCTAGTAATTGAGAAGCTACAACTTTGAAATCCTAGATTTAGAGTTACTATGTGACCAGGCACTTCCAAAATTTCAAACCTGAATGTGTAGCTTAATAGCACAAAAACTGCCATTGAAACCATTAAATGCATGAATTACACATCACACTACTGGTGTCTCAGACTAAGCTTATGAAATACACCCATACCAGGCTGGCTGCTCTCAGGGCAATGTCCTAATTCCTTGATCTTTCAAAGCACTATTCATCTTCAAATCAGTCTAAGGGGGCTCATCTCCCTAGAAAGCTCTCATTTTAGCATCTCTGCAGCCCTTGGAAGCTTTTCTGTAGTGATAATTCTTAACCAAAGAAAAAGTTTAGGTTTTTAAAAATACTTTATTAGAAAAAAAATTCAACCGAAGTTATTCAATAAACAACTGTACAAAACATGTTTCTTTGGTCAATTTGTGAAAGTTACCTTAGTTTCTTTAGCTACCCACATGTGTGAAGGGAATTTTTCTTAAATAATTAATGTGCACAACCAATGAAGCTGCTGTTGCTCGGCAATGAGTATGTAATCTCCCTCTGGAGGGATGGCTGCGACTGCCCGCGTGACTTACGGAATCCAGACCTCCTCAGAAGAGCGCAGGTGGAAGACCGTTGCCAAAAAGCAAGCGCCAAGAACTTGGGATCTTCCATTGTGAAGAAGTATCTGTAGAATTGTTGCTCTGCAACAAAACCAGAGTAATTCATTAAGTTTTAAGCAGTAATGATGTAAGTCTGCAATGCATATGTATTAAAATCCTGGGCAGCATTTCAAGTGTCAATCTCATTGTGGGTTGCTTTAGAGGAGAGTATTGGAAGATTGCACCAGATCAAAACTTTACACAACTTCTTCCCGCACAAAGAGAATAGGGTTTATGTTTGGTTTCTCAAGTGGGGAACTTCCCAGTGAGATTTTAATCAAAATATCTCTTTAATTTGGCATATCCTTGATGACAGGACCAAAACAAACCTAATCCACGCACTTTTTTCTGCAATTCAGCTGAGGAACATTTTTAATGTTCCAGATTGAAGAAGAATGTAAACAACACATAAAATGTGAAAGCAAGAACTCAAACAGCACTTACTTCGCTTTTAATTAGCTGGAGCCATTCATTAAGATAGTTAACAAGAGCAAATGCATCAGGGATGTTGTCCCCTTCAGAGCAGAATTTCAGCAGAACTGCCATTTGGATGCCTTTTGAACAGCTGTAACAAAAATTAGCAGGCATTTCTAATCCTTTTCTAAACCCAGAACAATTGTATTTATGTACTAAGAGCTACAACATATCTGGATGCAGCTTGGTAAAAAAAAAAAAAGCCAAAGACACAAACCAAATATTAAAAATGTATGCACGTATACTTTGGGTTTTCTTCCTGTCCAAACTTCCTTGACTGCATTTTAAAACTTCAAATTCTTTTTCTTACCCCTGAATTTGTTCTTTGCTTTGTGAGGCAGGAACCCTACATCATGGAAGAGTTACTTGGGCCCTCTTCTACATAGTTTGTCTTTTTGTGCTGGTGGGTGGGGGATTTAGACAGATCTTTTGATACAATCACTCCTGAGCTTTCTGTGCATTTCAAACAGCAGTTTTGCAGGCTGCCTATCACTACTTTACTCACAATATTCCCATTTTTTCATTTAGATGTTAAGATTTGTTGGTGGTTTTTTCCCACTAAAGTTCTGGGATTATGGGCTTTATTTGGAAGAAGTTCTATTCCTATAAAACCCTTTTCTATGAAAAGAGGAACTTTTCCTGTAATACACTGGCTTAAAAAATAATTTTACCCACATACTAAAACCGGAACTTTGATATCTTTCTATGCTTACCTTTAGCCAACTCACCTCTCAGTAAACAATAGTTTTGTGATGCCACCTCCAGGAATATGTAGAACTTTTTCTGCATCATTTATTCCAGGGTAAGCAGCTACTTTTTCCATTTCTTTCCAGCTGAGCTCCTGCATAAGACCTCCAACTGCTTTCTGAAGATCAGGTGTAAGTAGGTAGCGTAGTGGTGTCCTAGAAACAAATCAACAGTATCTTCAATCTGATAATACAAAGACACTAACCAATGCTACTGCTTGTGACACGAAGAAGCTGCAAGCATTGAGGACCTCAAACCCGCAATGAAGAACTGCACTGACATCTCCTTCCTCCTCAAAACAGAGTAAAAAAGTAGTCTGTGGCCTCAAAACAGTACAAACTACTCAACCTTCTGCCACAAATAGAACTAAGGTACCTTCTTTTTAGAGGTTCAAAGAACTGTCAAGTTCCAGCTACAGAAGCACATAAATAGGGGAACTGTGTATGCTGTGATTTACAAATAAAATGTGCTTTTTCTTCCTTCAGATAGGAGGTGATTAAAGCTTGTTAGGGTAAACCAGACTGCACTGTGACACAGTATTTTTAATGAGATTACACTACAAATACATGCAGACTTAAGTCTAAGCATTTTCTGAATGCACGACCCTCAGTCTCTAGTGAGCCTGCTGTCAGAGCGCTATTCGGTGGTGCTGAGGGGCTGTGTCTGTTAAACCACCACAGCTTCTGACTTGGACCACATCGCATGACCGTAACTCCCTCTTGTTTCATTCCTTGTTAGCTGGCCATTCTGCAACTGTATGCAAAGAGCCCTGGTAACTATATCTGGGATGTGTATGGATGGGCCTTAAACTTCCTTCGAGGCTCTACAAATTTATACAGCCTGAGGATAACAACTGGTCTTTCGCAAAAATACTGCTTTCTTGTATACGCTAAACAGTGGTGGAGAGAATACCTACAGATCAGGCCTACGCACAGCGTAAGACTCGTGAAGATTTTTGCACAGGTTTGTAAGTTTTACAAACAGACCAATCCTTTCTTTAAGTTACCTTTTTACTTTTGGATGTAGTTTGAAGTCTGTGTCCATAGAATGGGTATAGATTTCTGACACGGTTACATTCAGCTCAGGGCTGGGTGTGGTGTATCACGCAGAAAATGAAAGCTGTGAGGTTTGAACTTTTATTTGTGTTTCAAAGCTTAATAGCACGATGCAGACAGAAGGGTTGCTCCAGCCACCTCTGATGTAGGAGCTGATAAAGCCTCTTCAGTCTTTGCCTTTCACACTCGCAAATGCCAAAGACTGGACTGATCTGCACAAACCTTTTCTGCTGGGCAGCTTTCCAGCTGCTCCTCCCCAAGCCTGCAGTGTTGCCTGGGGTTGTTGTGACCCAAGTGCAGGACCCAGCACTTGGCCTTGTTAAACCTCATACAACTGACCTCAGCCCAGGGATCCAACCTGCCCAGAGCTCTCTGTAGAGCCTTCCCACCCTCAAGCAGATCAACACTCCTGCTTAATTCCATGTTGTCTGCAAATTTACTGTGGCTGTGCTCAATCCCCTCTCATCCAATTCATTGATGAAGATGTTAAACAGGACTGGCCCCAGCGCTGAGCCCTGGGGAACACCACTGGTGACTGGTCGCTAACTGGAATTAAGTCTGTTGACCAGACAACTCAGTATTACTATATTAAAGAAAACCTTCAAAATGGAGAATAATGAAGAGGCAAGAACTTAACAATATTTTAACTAACTGTTAAAAATCTAACCTGTGACCTTTATGTTAGCACCTCAACCTTGGCATGTCTTGCAACCACAAGAAAGAAATGAGTTAAAAACTGTGGCTCTGCTGCCCAACAGTGCAATTTAGTTACAGCTTATTATCTTCTCAGTACTTTGGATGGTAGTAATTAACAAAGTTTAGAGACTAATCCTGTAGAACTCTATTTTTCTTAGAATATTAAATATTTTATAACCTATGTACACAGACAAGCAGAACTCTGCCAGAAGTAGTCAGCAGAGGGGAAATTTGTCAGTTTGTCAAGAAGAACAGAAATATTACTTAGGGCTTTTAATGACACAAACGTACCCAAGAAGTTGCTCATCATCACGCTGGTACGCGTGGCTGCTGGACAGAAGAATGACTCTGGCACATTTGCTGCTTTTCACCCAAGAAAGCAGAGTCTGGCAGAATGGCCTGTACTTGTTCTTTATGCAAAGACAGAGAGAAAAAAGGTCAAAAATATATCTTGTCCTTAAAAAAAACAAACCCCAAAAAAACCAAAACCAAAGCCATCAATACTAGGTGATATATGTAAGAAAAATTGACATCACTGATAAACCTTCATATCCATTGAGATACTATTTTTGAAAAGCAGAGTACTGCTCTGGTTGTTTACTCAATCAAAACTACCCACAGAATGATGAAAATTATCCTTAGGACCATGCTAACAACAACAACAGTACTATCTGTTTTGTGTGCCATTAATACCAGTGGAAATAGCTCTAAAGTAAGATGGGATGGAAGGATTGCACAGTATTTTTCCACACTTTGAACTGTTACATAAAACTGCATCACATATTTTTTACTGGTGTGGTATTCTGCTTACTTTACATTACAGACACTGTCCAGTTAATGAGTAGTTCTAAATTCTTAATTTATTACTTAAGTAATGCAGTGTAAATGAATAGAGAATTATGAATTATTATTATGAAGTCATTAAATTAAGTGACACCAAAAATCAAACTATTACAATAAAAGAACACACATAAAAGGGTAAAAAAAAAAAAAAGGAAGAAAGAAACATAAACAACCCTGACATTTGTTTTTTTTCAAGACTGTAAATAACTAAAGATAGTTTTACACTAAAATCTACCAACATTGTTGGGCTGTTCTGGGCCTTGGAAAACCAAAACCAAACCACAACCCTCAGTGAATGCAGAAGTCAGGTTTTGTAAGCTAAAACTGTATCAGCTGCAGAAGGTGTTACTGCACCAAATAAATAATGTTAAATATTTTCCTGGGCCACTTGAACTGTTTGTCAGCAGAACTATTCAAACTGCATAGTGAAGTAGGAATAATCGGTGACGGGAACAACCCATCATACATACCTTTATAAAAGGTGATCTGATCTGCAGAACTACAAGTTTCTTTGAAGGTAACGAATACACTACAAGAAGAAATAAAGTTTTATAAGAAAAAAGCATGAAAGACATATGGGTTTATCCATCTTAATCCAATTTACAAGCTTCAGGATAGCAAACCTCTGCGTTATCGATTCATATGGCAAAGCCTGACAGTATCCACCGTGTTAGAAATACATATTTTTATGCATTGTCTTCACTGGACTTAATTTCACCTGTCATAAATTCAAAGGATTGAATGAAGAACAATACATGAAGATCTGCCTCCTGTAATGAACCAGGCAATCTTTTCATGCATCTTTGCAATGACTGACAGATTATTCTGAAATTTCCATGATTTAAGGTGGGGGGGAAGAGATTACACACAATGATCAATATAGGGAATAAAACTAAGAATTTGAAGGGGGGAGGGAGAGGAAGAAACACCACATAAAGAAAAAGGCAAACAGATGGAGGTGGGATGAAGGAAGGATGGAAGAAGAGAGGATAAATATCCTCACACACCAGAAATGCCACTAGCATTCCAGCAGTTAACTGCAAGTATGTGTACACTTTATGTTGCTTTGGGTTAAAACCACAGAGAGTTTTGGCTGCACTGTAATATGGCTGAAATTCAACATTTCTTACTGGTTCCACATGTCAAATTGGTTATCCAAAAGAATAATAGTAATGCTTTGTGAAGTGTAAATACAAAACATAACAACAAGAAAAGAAAATATGACATTCTATGCAGCTTGCAAATACTTTCCGCGTTCAAGACCCACCTTCAGCATTTATACTCAGCTCCACTGAGTTTTCTTCTGCTGTTGCATATGGATTATTTCCAACCATTGGCACCAGGCAATCGGTGTAGAAGTAACCAACTTTGGTCATGTCAAGCGTGGAGATCACAAGATCTATTGCCAGTTGACCAACATTTCCCACAGACACTGCTGGCTGAAGTGACAGAAGTTACTGAATTATGGTGTGGTTTATGGACAATACAAGATGCTCTTCAAATACTAAAAGTCTAAGTTACTTCAATTCTGGTCAAACACGATTTCTAGAAGTGGCTGCTCATTCTCTGACACAGGTGACTATTTAACTGTGGTCCCTGTCCCACAAAAATATCCTGACCACTTCTGTGAACAATCCTGTCTCACTGTAAACTTAAACAAAGGCTTGGCACCTTGTCTTCTCCCTCTCTTTTTTAGGATAAGGTGTAGATAAGTTACTCAAAGGACTAATGCTGAGATTGGCAGCCCTAAAGTGCCACCTAATGGTAATGGTGACATTACATATCAAACTTGCAAATCTCAGCTTGACTCCACAAGAGGAGACATTTTCATCTTTTAAGGATGATAGTTCTACAGGTCATCTTAGATTCACTTCTTAGGAGCTGACACAGGTTATCACTAATTGGGGCAGATACTGACCTAATCTGATGGCATGGAAATTCGAGAGTTTGCATCCTTCTACAGAAACTGTTACAGGAAGACAACAGTAAAATTTTTGGTTGCTTCTCCAATATATAAGCAAGTCCATGTCTGCACATTGCTGCTGCTGCTGCTGCCGCCACCAGTTACGGAAACACACCAAATTTAACAGTGATAAGCTCATGGTGAAAGCAGACAGGCAGTATTTTTAGACTGCTTTACAAACTGGCTGCTATTCAACTCCCAGACAAAGAAACAGGCCGTGATCTATTTCCTGTGCCTAGTCAGCTGATGTGGAATGACTTCCCGTGCAGCCTGCAGAGTCACCCCAGGCTGTGCAGCCCTTGACAAAAGGCACCTTTAAGTGACACGGTAATGGGACTCACCAGTTGGAAATAAAAGTAAGAGTTTGCTACTTTGCAGCCTGGACTGGAACTCTTACCCGACAATAAACAAAGTAACCTCGGAGAGATTATCTTAAACTGATTCCATACCATGTATGAAGGTGATTAAAACACTGCCTGAAACAATCCTAATCGGAGTTTAAATATAGCAGAAATGAGGAAATTTTTCACTGAAAATATTCATATATCGCATCTAAATGACAACATAACCTTTTATTCCAATGGCAACCCACAGGTACTAAAAATCTTGCAAGCTGACACAGGGCATTTTAATCAGAGCAGTAACATACAGCTATAGCTCTGCACATAACAGCTGAGGAGGGAGAAGCTGGTGGAAATGGAAGAGACCACATTAAGCTTTGCAGGAAAGGGCTCTGGGAAGGTCCCCTGCAAATCCTCTTCTAGTCAGCAAAACAGGTAGATACACAGGTGGGAACTGAAACCACCTGTCCTGGCCTCTGCCTTCCTGCCTAGGGATGGCCCTGTTGGAGCGGGGCCAGAGGAGCCCCAGCGATGCTGGGAGGGCTGGAACCCCTCTGCTGGGAGGCCAGGCTGGGAGAGATGGGGGGGTTCAGCCTGGAGAAGGCTCCGGGGAGATCTTATTGCAGCCTTCCCGTATCTGAAGGGGACCTGCGAGAAAGCTGGGGAGACACTTTTTATACGGGCTTGTAGTGACAGGACAAGGGGTGATGGTTTTAAACTAAAGGGGACATTTAGACTATATAGAAGAAGACGCTTTTTACACTGAGGGTGGTGAGACGCTGTCCCAGGCTGCCCAGAGAGGTGGTCGCTGTCTGGAAGGGTTCCATCCCTGGCACCATTGCGGGTGAGTTTCTCCGGGGCTCTGAGCACCCTGCTCTAGTTGCAGATGGCCCTGCTCCCTGCAGGGGGGTTGGGCTGGATGGCCTTTAAAGGCCCAAACCGGTGTATGACTCTGTGACCCCCAGGCAGGGGGACAGGCGAGCCAGGGAGACAAGGTCCTGCCCGTTCCCACAGAGCGGAGCGAAGCCCCCAGCGCCCCCGCCCCGAGAACCCGCACCCCCCCACTGCGAGGTTCCCTGTGGGGCAGCTCCCCCTCGGGCCCACGGCGGGCGGGGAGGGAGCGAGGCAGAGCACGCCTTACCATGAGCAGAGTGAAGCCTTTAAAGTCCGAGCTGGCGGAGCCCCCGCCACGGTCGCAAGGAACAAACATGCCGGCCGGGGAGGGAGGGAGGGAGGGAGGGAGGGAGGAAGGAAAGAAAGCAGAAAGCAACGGCGGCTGCGCCTGCAGCCTCAGCCGGGCTGTGGCCTCAGCGGGGCGGGGAGTAACGGCTGTGCCCGCCCGCCCGCCCTGCGCCGCGCCCGCGGGGCGCTCTCCGCGCTGCTCCCGCGGCGGGAAGCGTGGCGGGTCTGCGCCTGGGCCGCCGCCATGTCGCTGCCGCCGGAGAAAGCCTCTGAGCTGAAGCAGATCATCCACCAGCAACTGCTCAAGGTGGGGGGATCTCCGCGGTAGGACCAGGGGAAGGCCCGTGGGGGGGGCCCGGCTGGGCTTTACAGCTTGCCGAGCCGACGGGGTGACCTCCTTCGCCCCGCGCCCGCTCCCTCTGCCCTGCTCCGTTTTAACTTCTTCAGGCCGGTTCAGGTGGTTTCCAGGCGCCGTTTGGCCTCCCCGGCCTTCGCCCCCCGTTCCCGGCAGGCCAGCGGCTGTTGGCGCTCTCGTTTCCCCGCCGCCCCTCGCCTCGTTCCCGGGCTGCGGGCGGTGGAGCCGAGGCCGCTGCCGCTCGCCCCGTTCAGGCAGGGAGAGAGCAGAACCGGGGCAGGCTCCAGGCTCGGACAGGCAGAGCAACGGGAACGGGGTCAGCACCGGCTCTTGTCTTCCTTTTTTTTTTCGTTTTTTTTTTTTTTTTTTCCCCCCCCCCGTTCCCTGCTCTTTTTTGGGCGAGGTTCTTGGGCTGAGTCTTGAAGTGTGGGGGAATAAATGCAAATGCTTTAACCATATGGTGAAGTATTTTGAGTCCCAGTGACGGTTGACATCCATCCCCCATGAGAACAGCTTGTCCAGTCTGTCCAGTTTCACGGGTGAGATGAAGGATATAAATGCTTTGACTTCCTTTTGAGCACAGCGCAAGCTTGCAATGGACACTTACTACTTTTGTGTCTTACCCACAAGTATATAAAGCTGTCCTTTTCCCCTTAAACATCTAAGAACCTACTATACAATGATGGAATTGTTTGAGTTGGAAGAGACTTTAAAGATGATCTAGTTCCAACTCCCCTGCCTTGGTCAGGGACACCTCCTACTAAACCAGGTTGCTCAAAGCCCATCTGCTGTGGTCTTGAGCACATCCAGTGATGGAGCATCCACAGGTTCCCTGGGCAACCCGTTCCAGTGTCTCACTGCCCACAGAGTGAAGAACTTACTAATTTCTAATCTAAATCTTCCCTTTTCCGTTTTGAAGCCATTACCCTTCATCCTGTCACTACAAGCCTCTGTAAGAAGTGTCTCCCCAGCTTTCTCATAGGTCCCCTTCAGATACTGGAAGGCTTCAATAAGATCTCTCTAGAGACTTTTCCAGGCTGAACCCCCTCAGGTCTCCCAGCCTGGCCTCCCAGCAGAGGGGTTCCAGCCCTCCCAGCATTGCTGGGGCTCCTCTGGCCCCGCTCCAACAGGTCCCTGTCTCTGCTGTGCTGAGCACTCCCGAGCTGGCCCCAGCACTGCAGGGGGGTCTCTCTCTCTCTCTCTCTCTCTCCCCAGAGCCCTGGGAGCAGAGGGGCAGGATCCCCCCCTCCCCTGCTGCCCACGCTGCTGGGGATGCAGCCCAGGGTGCCAGTGTACGTTGCTGGCTCATACTCAGTTTTTCATCTACTAACACACCCAAGTCCTTTTCTGCAGGGCTGCTGTATCATAAGTTTGAATTTTAAGGGAGACAAGAAATGAAAGCAGTGACCATTTTATAATTGATTGGCAGACGTTTTTGGTAAGCAGGGAAGTTCAAGTCAGGGGCTGTTGTCAAGAGCAGTGGAAATGCTCAGGTTTGGTATGCTCATGATTTTTTTAACTGATAGAGCTGCTTTGGTGAGATACTGTGAGTTGTTTGATTAATTGCAAAAGGATTAATAGACTGGTGTAGTTATTTCTGTGTTTCTTGGAGAATACCTTTATTCTTATAGAGTGACTGTTTAGTCATAACCGCTGCCATACAAAAGGTTTGTTTTTGTAGCGTATAATGAATTTCCTTTCAGATGGATGTCCATGGCAGGATCAGAGAAGTCCTTGCTGAAACTATACGTGAAGAGTTAGCACCTGAGCATCAGCAGTTATCCACAGAAGATCTGATAAAAGCCTTAAGACAACGAGGAATCATTGATGATGTTATGAAGGAACTTAAATTTGTAACTGTAAGTAGCTTTTGAAGAGTGAAAAAATTTTTGCTTATTCCTCTTACTGACTTGGTGTTTTGACAAGGTGAAAACTTCGTGACTTCTAAAGGCTTGTAGTGGATTTCCTGGTTTGTGACATATTAGGAGTAAAACAGCTTAATGCATGTGCTAAAATTGGTTTAATGTTAAGACTGCATTGAAGGTGTTTGCTCAGTTTTGTTACATCTCAAGTGGTAGAAGGGGACAGACCCAAGGACTGACATTTAATTGAAACAGAGGATTCTTTAATTTTTAAAAGACTGCAGTAAGCGCACTGTTTGATCTCTTGACACTTTAAAAAATCTTAATTGTAATTCCAGGATGTGAATACAAAGGAGAGGACTTCACCTCCAAAACCATCAACACATTTTGTTGACAGAGAACCACCAGTTTTGGAAAAAAGTATGTTGCTTGTCTATTTTAATATTTGGATCATAGTTTTTGAGCAGAATTTGAAGTCTTATTTTTTTAAACTCTGAATTAATAATCCAGTAGGAACTGGCATAAAATGGCTGGTTTTCCTCTTATCTATGGGAAGTGAATTTATGTAAGCAGCAGAAATTAGTGTGATATAAAATATGACTTATTAAAAAAAAATGTATTTCACATTAAGATAACTTCCATACATTGCAAAATTACTTTCTGCTAAGTACTTGTTTCAAAAAAGTTTCTTTTTTTCTAGTGTCCTGTTAGTGAATCGATATTTAACATGTTTCCCAAGATCTATTTGTAGTCTCTTCATTTTTATTGCTGCGCTTTACAGCTAACATTGACCCAACACGGAGGTATCTTTACCTTCAGGTTTTGGGTGGAAAAGCTTTTCTGGAACACCTTCAGGAACCTGAGCCTTTGCCTGGCCAGATCTGTTCGACCTTCACTCTGTGTTTACATTTTCGAAATCAGCGCTTCCGTTCTAAACCCGTCCCCTGTGCCTGTGAGCCAGATTTTCATGATGGTTTTCTACTTGAAGTACACAAGGACAGCCTAGGTAAGGCATATTGCGGGTTTAAAACTGATGCTATTGAGGTTCTTTCTGACTTCAGAGTTGTGAAATATGTTTGATATCATTGAGTGGCTTTCTTTCCTATTTTTTCTCATGTTTCCCTAAGGAAGATGATTGTTGTATTAGGTTATGCCACTTTGTAGATCTTTCTCTGCCCTTGCCTCTTCTTTTTTTTTTTTTTTGTTTTCCACTTTAAAATAACGTGAATTTGACCAATTTTATCCATAATTGACAGTGAGATGACAGTCTCAGATAAGGGCAAGGAATACTAAGGTGACTGATTTTTCACAAACTTCATGATTGACAAGTGAAGAAGGGAAATGTAAATTTGTCATCACATGGAAGGAGGAACCTCAGTGTGAATTCAGTTTGCCTACCACCTGTTGGCAGACACCTGCAGAAGAGCCAGTCATGCTCAGCCTGTTCTCCTCTTGGTATCCAGGGAATGTGGTAGGAGCTAAGTATGTTATGGAAAGACTTCTGGATATTGTCTGAATCCTGTAGAAATCCAGAGTAGCTTATGGAATATCGGGGAACAGAAAGCCCATAGCTCGTTGCAGTTAGGAGTCAGGGAAGGAAGTGAATATCCCACAGATTCAAAGAAAAAAGAGATTTAGTCAATTGTGCTGCTCTTGGAGTGGTTTATATCATGGGGTCAAGCTTAACTACAGAGAAAGTTGTTTCCTAAATACTGATATCTAGTAAGTACTAAAAGGATATTCTTATTTTAATAATATTTTTAATTGCTTTTACTTAATGGTCCTCTGATATTCTACTCTATATACTCTAATTTTGAAGAAGACTTAAGATGATGATATTCTTACTGTCTTATCTTGGTTGTATAATGGCAGGTGATGGAAGCAAAATGGTGGATGCAACCACTATGTTATCTATATGTGATCCAGTGCATATGGTTCTGATCAAAACAGACACCTTTGGTGAGACAACACTAGTAGCATCCTATTTCCTGGAGTGGCGATCCGTCTTGGCTGCAGAGAACGGCGTAACAAATGTTGCTGTTGAACTCCTGGGTGTAGGTATGGATAAATAATAAGGCTGTAATGAGGACTTTAAATAGTGTGTCCTGAGCTCGCTTATAAGCTTAAAACAGCTTTCATGGAGTTTAATTTTAGTTCAATGCATGAAGTACTATAAGGTATCCTTAGAAAATGTGTAGGAGACTCGTGGTCAGAATTTTCTGCTGCCAGAATACTAAAAAGGTGTATCCGGATCCCATGATTCTGGGAATTCCCACTATTGTTTTTCTGCAAAATCTGGATAAATTATCAAAACCAAACTAACCAACCAAAAACCGATCAGTTCATTTTCAGGAATATATCGGACTGGTGCACGGAAGAGTAAAATCTCACTTGTGTCCCTTTCATATCAAACTAGCAACTGCTAGAGAAAATGATCTCTCTCTTCCTAGAATGTTGTTCATCTCCTGTGTCCCAGTACTGCCTGCAAAGAGGGCCTTGGATAATTATCTCGGCTCTAGATGTCTGCTTTTTTGGCCAGATTATGCTTTTTTTTTTTTTTTTTTTTTTTTATAGCCTCATTTAAGTTTGAAATTTAAATAAAGATGCTTATTTTGCATATATTTGAAAGAGTTTTGTTATTTTTTTGTGTTTCTCTAGGTAGCATGTATTTTAATTATTTGCTACTGTCTGGCTGAAATGTCCTATGTAAATTGAATTAGTGACAACTGATTACAGTTTATTTTGATTCAAAGGTACAGAATCCAAGGTTTCGGTTGGTGTTTTAAACATCAGACTGGAAATGTATCCACAGCTTAATAAGACGCTGTCTCCAGAAGTAACTAATACTCAAGTAAGTAACTGCTGATAGGACTGATTTATTCCTTTGTTGAAGGGGGCAGGGGAAGTTCAGTATGGAATTACTTATAGATGTTGATGGCTGTGGGTTTTTGAACGTTCCACACTATTTTTTTTTCTCATTAAATTTAATTTTAATTACCTTTTTTTTTTAATCTACTTTTTTACATCTTTAATTTATTTAAATCTGCAGTTTATACTGAACGCTATATGAAATACAACTTTAGTAGTTTTTCTACTTACTTGTATCAAAGCTTAAAGAAGACACAATGTACCTAATATACCAATGTACAAAGATGCAATGTATCTAACTTTCTTCAGGTAGTGTATGGGGATTTTTTTCTCACTTTTCCATTAAACCCACCAATTTCCTGTCAGCTATTCTGCTTCGAAAGGTCTGAAAGTACACGCAGGTATTCTGCATATCAAAAGCTGAGTAATCCTTTTGTACAGAAATGCTCCACTCAGGACAAACAGTACCTCAGTCAACCTTGAACTACGAGCCTGCAAATAAGAAACATAACTTGAGGTTTTTGTTCTTTGGATTTTCATTTAAAAATACTGTTCTTCAACAGTTGTGTGGCACACTTGAAATATTAAGCTTTATTTTACACGTGCTGAGGTTTGGTTTTAATGTACTTATTGATTGTGGGTTTTTTCTTTTCCCGTTTGGAATTAATATGTGTGTGATTGGTTATGTTTTTCTTACCTACAGTTTGCTTTGGAACGTCAAAAAACGGCAGAAAAAGAAAGATTATTTCTTGTATACGCTAAACAGTGGTGGAGAGAATACCTACAGATCAGGCCTACGCACAGCGTAAGACTCGTGAAGATTTTTGCACAGGTTTGTAAGTTTTACAAACAGACCAATCCTTTCTTTAAGTTACCTTTTTACTTTTGGATGTAGTTTGAAGTCTGTGTCCATAGAATGGGTATAGATTTCTGACACGGTTACATTCAGCTCAGGGCTGGGTGTGGTGTATCACGCAGAAAATGAAAGCTGTGAGGTTTGAACTTTTATTTGTGTTTCAAAGCTTAATAGCACGATGCAGACAGAAGGGTTGCTCCAGCCACCTCTGATGTAGGAGCTGATAAAGCCTCTTCAGTCTTTGCCTTTCACACTCGCAAATGCCAAAGACTGGACTGATCTGCACAAACCTTTTCTGCTGGGCAGCTTTCCAGCTGCTCCTCCCCAAGCCTGCAGTGTTGCCTGGAGTTGTTGTGACCCAAGTGCAGGACCCAGCACTTGGCCTTGTTAAACCTCATACAACTGACCTCAGCCCAGGGATCCAACCTGCCCAGAGTTCTCTGTAGAGCCTTCCCACCCTCAAGCAGATCAACACTCCTGCTTAATTCCATGTTGTCTGCAAATTTACTGTGGCTGTGCTCAATCCCCTCTCATCCAATTCATTGATGAAGATGTTAAACAGGACTGGCCCCAGCGCTGAGCCCTGGGGAACACCACTGGTCGCTAACTAGAATTAACTCCATTCAGCACAACTCTCTGGGCTTGGCCATCCAGACAGTTTTCAACCCAGCAAAGAGTACACTTGTCTATGCCATGAGCCAAGAGCTTCTCCAACAGTGCTGTGGGGGACTGTGTTAAGTCCAGGTGGACAATATCCACAACTTTTCCTCCAGTCACTAGGCAAGTCATCTGGTCACAGAATGAGGTCAGGTCGGTCAAACAGCACGTGCCCTTCGTGAACCCATGCTGCCTGGGCCTGATCCCCTGGCTGTCCTGCACTTGCCATATGAGCTCACTCAAGGTGAACCTCTCCATATTCTTCCCCACTACTGAGGTCAGTCCAACAGGCCTGTACGTCCCTGGATCATCATTCTGGCCCTTCCTGTAGATGGGTGTCACACTGGCAAGTTTCCAGTCATCTGGGACCTCCCCTGTTAACCAGGACTGATGGTAAATGATGAGTAGTGGCTTGGTGAGCTCCCCCGCCAGCTCCCTTGGTACTTGTGGGTGGATTTTATCCAGCCCCATAGACATGTGGGTGTCCAGGTGCCATAGTAGGTCATTAACCACTTCTGGATTATGAGGGGATTATTCTGCTTTCAGTCCCTGTCTTGCAGTTCAGGGGACTGAATACCCTGAAGATAACTGGTCTGACTGTTAAAGACTGAGGCAAAGAAGGTATTAAGTGTCTCAGCCTTTTCCTCATCCTTGATGGCAATATTCCCCTTCAAGTCCAATAAGGGATGGAGATTCTCCTTGACTCTCTTTTTGTTGTTAATGTATTTGTAAAACCACTTTTTATTATCTTGTACGGCAGTGGCTGGACTGAGTTCTAGCTGGGCTTTTGCCTTCCTAATATTCTTTCTGCATGACCTAACTTAAATCTTCTTGAGTAGTCTGCCCCTTTTTCTAAAGGTGGTAAACTCTTCTCTTTTTCCTAAGTCACAGCAAAAGTTCCCTGTTCAGCCAGGCTGGTTGCTTTCACCACCAGTTTGTCCTGTGCCTCTAATAGTTCCTTCTTGACAAATGGCCAGCCTTCATGGACACCTTTGCCCTTCAGGACCATCTCCCAAGGGACTCTCTCAGCCAGCAAACTGAACATTCCAAAACTTGCCCTCTGGAAGTCCATGGTAGTGATTTTGCTGACACCCTCCCCCTTACTTTACCAAGAATTGGGAACACTATCATTTCATTGTCAATAAGCCCAAGACGGCCTCTGAGCACCACATCACCCACCAGTCCTTTGTTAGCAAACAGCAGGTCCAGTGAGGCACCTTCCCTGGTGGGCTCATTTACCAGCTGAGTCAGGAAGTTTTCATCCACACACTCCAGGAATCTCCTGTTGGTTTTTTTTCCTCTCTGCTGTGTTTTATTTCCATCAGGAAACTTTCCAGGAGACTTACTAGAAATGTTATAACAGATCCACACAATATTTGATCTCTGTGTGGGCTGTAAAACAGACTTGTCTGGTTAATGGCACACAATTGTTATGGATGTATTTACTGTAGGCTAAGAGAATCAGAACTGTCAGGGTTGGAAGGGACCTTAAAGATCATCTAGTTCCAACCCCCCTGCCAATGGGAAGGACACCTCCCACTAGAGCAGGTTGCTCAGAGCCCCATCCATCCTGGTCTTAAAAATTTCCATGGATGGGAGTTCTACCACCTCTCTGGGAAACCTGTTCCAGTGTCTCACCAATAATAAGCTACTCTTAGTAGTTCCTCAGTGATTCCTTCAGTAAAAGGCATGGCACAATCCTTGTGTTTTTCATGCTGTGAATTTAGCTTGTGGTATAGCAGTTTTCACAGCACAGGTAATGTGCAGCAGCTTCTTATCTCAAAGTAACAAACACCCTGAAGCAACCTGCACTGGCTCTTCAGTAAAGCAACAACTTCCATTCTGACTGTACTGTGAGCGTTCAGTGTCTTAATTCTAGAAGTATTTTTGTGTCTCAGTATTTTTTGAGGGATATTTATTTCGGGGAGAAAATATCCCATTGCAAAAAAAGACAGTCTAAGTTAAGAGGAATCTTTTCATGATATTTACATGACTGTTGATCATATTTTATACATTGAGGATGAAAATGGAGTCAACCGCCCAGTGTGTTCATATATCAGACCACTTCGAGCAGGCCGGTTGCTGGACACACCCAGACAAGCGGCACGATTTGTCAGTGTCCTGGGTTATGAGAGAGCTCCTGTCATCGGAGGAGGTGGTGGCAAACAAGAACAGTGGTGCACCCTTCTGGCTTTTTTATGTAGAAACAAGGTATGTGAAAATACTCCTTGTGTGACTTAACAGAATTGGTATCATATTCTTACTGAAGTCAGTAATGTAAAACTGGCTTAAATCAAATTTGGAGAATTCTGTCATAATTATTTAAGATGTTTTTAAAGAGAAACAGATGTTAAATAGTAGACAAGAAGGCTTTGGAGCAGAATTTCTTCACTGCTGTTGTTTGGATCCATTTGTTAGTACATCTGTTTGACAATGAGCTTGCTTTTCTTCATTTGGTTTTCTAAGATCCCATATAATTATCCAGTGAATCCCCTGTAGTGTGCAGGACACTGGGTTATAAATTCCGGACTAATCGAGGAAAAGTTGGAAAAGTATCTTTTGAAAAACTGGGGTTTTTTGTTTGGGTTTTTTTTTTTAGATGCGTTGAAATACACTGACAATCTTTACATTCTGTTTTTGCAAGGTAGGGATTTTCACATAAAAGTTTCAGCCTAGTTCTCGGTGACACTTGTATCATATGACTATAATAACTGAAACAAATCACAATTAGTTCTGGATTATAGCTCTTCTGCTGTATGAATAAAAGTAATAGTGACCCCTTTCAATACCTCTTTGGAGTGATCATTATCTTTTCATTGCCTCTGAGATAGGTCCATGTTTAAAAATTATGTCACTGGTGTCTTTCTATTAAAAAGATGTGTTCTTTCAGGTATTTCTCTAAATATCATATTGTACATAGGTACCATATAAAGGCACCACAGGCTGCCCACTGGCTTTCCAGATGTAGGTGGTGATACGACTTTGGTTTTGAGGACCATTCTGTTTGGAGGCACAGAGAGAGAGTTTCCTCCAAGGCAGAAGTGGAAAGTAGAAAATGGCTCAATTTAGCCTCTGAGACACCAGCTGGATCATGATTGTTTTCCTTGTGGAAAGTGGTACAGCATTATTAATGAATGCAGGTTCACTAGAAACTTGTTTAAACCTCCTTTTCTGCATATTTCCCTTGCACATTATGGTGGGAGAAGATTGTGTTGCTTCTGTCATGAACAGATAAAGCCAAGAACATTGAATTTTACATTTTCAACATTCCAAATAGTATTCAACTGCAGAGCCTCACTCTTCTGCTTCTGAATGTTGTGCTTTGTGTTATGAAGGCTTCATTGCATGAGGAATTTTTGTTCTTATTTGACAGATAATATTTGTAAGGACCTTAAGAGACAAAGAATATTAGATATCACATTTGGGAATTGTTTTCTGTGAATTACTACAATGGTAGTAATGTATTTATGAAAGAAATGTTTTTTTCTGACTGAAGGGAGAAGGAGCTACACATGACTTTCAGCTGGTTTAGAGTTAGATCTGTGGGGGAGGTTATTCTATCTTTGTTTGATTTCTGAACTTTGACCAAACATTCAAGGCAGTGAAATAACAGTAGAAATACATTTTAAGTGACTAGATTTCCTAAGTGTCTAATTTCTAGTATTACCTCAGGTATTTGCCTTAAAAACTTTTTTACATTTAATCAGAATATTGGTTTTGTCTTCCTGGGTCAAGAGATTCTAGTTTTAGATTACTTGAAGGTATCTTTATAATCATAAGAAATAATCATACACTATATCTGAATAAAAAATATACATAGTCTACCATTAGAACATACCACTATTTTAAACTGATTTATTCTATTCAAGAAAATTAAAACCTGTCAAGTTTAAACCTTAAAATCCTGATTTCTGGTACGTGCTTCAGGTAAACAGGAGGGAAAGATGGCTTGATAAATAATGGTTAGAGAAATACCAGTACTTTCTTTCCCTCTCTGAGGTTTTTATCCATGCCTGGTACTCAAGACAACTTACTAACATTTACTGTCTAGGGTGACTGTGAAGACCATGCTAACCTTCTGTGCAGTCTTCTTCTTGGGTTTGGGTTGGAGGCCTTTGTGTGTGTTGGAACAAAAGCAAAAGGAGTCCCCCACACTTGGGTAATGACTTGTGGAACTGATGGAACAATTACTTTTTGGGAGAGCTTAACAGGACATAGGTGAGTAAAAGGAACATAAGAAAAGTGAACAGTGTATATTGAGGGTATTATTGGTTTTTATCTTTATACCTTGTCATGTAACTGTCATAATCCAGGTGACTTTTGTCTTTGAATCTTTTTTTTTTCTGTGTACTGCTTTTGTTTGGAAAATAAAAAAAAAAGGAAAACACAAACAAACAAACAAAAAAAAAGGGGGAAAAAATATTTCTACAGTTTGCAATACAGTTTTCAGTGGCTTTAATATGGTGTACAAACTATTTTGTGTCTTCTGACAACTGATTGCAGTCAATGCTAACGCTGGCATCATTTGTAAGGAAGGAGATGAAATCTGACACAATTGTTTAGGAACCCCTATGTTTTTCCTTATTTCATCTGTGAAATCAGTGTTACATTCTTTTGGTTTTTTTTTTCCCCTCTGCAGAAATCTCTGCGAGTTCTCTGAGATTTCTCGAGTCACTTTAGAAAGGCACACATAGTTGTTCTGTATTCCAAAGCTTCTGGAACCTGTTCTATCCAGTGTTGTAAATAAGCAGTTCTGTTTTGCCACTGTTTGTGTATCCTGTGATTAGCATTTGAAGATCTATTTCTCCACATGCAATGAATAGTGGAGAAATTGTATGGGTATGTTGTTACAGTTGCAAAATCTAATCGCTTGATTAATGATGAGTATCTGCTTGAGTAATCAGCTTATTTTTTGAGATTTAAAGAAAATAAAGGGAATTATTGTTTCATTGTATATTATGCCTCTCAAATGTGTATTATTATTTTTCTGTAAATAAATGAATGCCAGCTTGGGGGGGGGGGGGGGGGGAGTTAATGAACTTAAAATTTTCAAAGGAGAAATGGCTGATATCTGTCCCATCTAAATATTTTTACCATGCCTTGAAATCAGGTGTATTAATCAGAAATGGAATGTTTTTCATTAGGTACATCCACAGACCGATCAACCCTGACGACCCTCCGCTAGTTGAGCAGCCCAAGCCACTGTATCCTTATCGCACAATAGGCTCTGTCTTCAACCATCAGAAGTTCTTTGGAAATTGTCAGCCCTCTGATGCTGTGGAGGTCTGTGTGTTTGACCTGCATGATGAATCCAAATGGAAACCCATGAGTGGGGAAGCAATCAAATCTGTATGTCCTCCTGGATCAACATCTTCGGTTCCCTCTTTTCCTCCTCTGTGTGCTTCCACAATAGATGCTGCGGTAGCGAGCAACGAGATAGAGCTGCAGCTGAGAATACTGGTTTCTGAACACAGGAAGGTAATAAACACCATGAGAAGTCTTTACCATATACTTGTTTTGAGCAGCCATTTGTCAGTTCACGTACTCTTATCTCTGCGATGTGTTTTCCATCAGCTTTTTCCAGAACTGGGGTATGTGAAAAGTGAAATAACTGTAAAAAAAAAAAAAAAGACTGTTTTGAGCTAGTTTAGACATCATACTTAACTGCATTGGAGATTCTTAGCCTGACTTGTGGGCTCTTCCCCCACCCTGCCTTTGCCTCTCATTCTAGGTCTGTGATCTTCAGCTTACTGGAACCTGCAGGCTACCTGCCAGTGGTCTGTAAAAGAGCTGGGAAGATCAGATCTGGTTGTTAGTGGGCTTTGCCCGCCCATCACAAATGGGTTTGGTCCCTAGATAAAAGCAGACTTACAGCTTTCATGATCTCACTCTGCTTTACAAAATCAGAAGGTATCAGAAGTTAGTTTTCTCTGTTACCAGGATTTCTACAAGATGTAATGTGCCAGAAATTATTTCTCCTGTGCTGGTTAGGAAGGAGATGCTATATTAAATCCTGGTTAGTTTATATGTGTTTTTAAGGAGTTTTTTGGATGGTTGTTAGTTTTTGTCTCCCCAGAAAATGCTCAGGTTTTGGGGTGGCAAGTAATTCTCAGAGCAAGAGTCTCACAAAACGTTAATACATATGTGGTAAATTTTTTCTACCATCCCCCAAGTGCAAAGAAGTAGGAGGAAGGTGAATGTATGTGTATGTGTGTTTTGGGGAGCTGCTGTGCATTGTTTTTTCAGACACGGGTTTTCCTCAGAAGCACTAGAAAAATGTGAGGTGAATCTTAGTTGGTCTTTCCCATATTTTTGCTGTGTGTTTATGCGCTATCTTCTTATGTTTCATTCAGAGGTACTGTAGCCAAAAGATCTAGTTCCAACAGCGCTGGTCTCGGTTTAGTCTAGCAGTCGACTTCATTTCTTGATAAATGTGTGATATTTTGTTGGTGGGGTTTGATTCTTCCAGTTAGTGTCTGAGTCAGTACACAAATCTTACTGCTTCAAGGGTGCACTTCCATTAACTGCAAATCACAGATTTGTCACAAATTTACTTGACTCCATACAGTACATAAGCTTAGTCGTATCCTAATGTTCACTCTGCACAGTTGTCATCATTCTGTGACTTGCCTCACAGGATCTTGGCCTTTCTACCGTTTGGGATGACCATCTGTCCTATCTGTTGTCACCAGCATTAGCAGCCTATGAGCTCGAGCGTACAACAAGTATCTCTGCAGGAAACGAAGAGTTTCAAGATGCTGTAAGAAGAGCTGTACCTGATGGTCACACATTTAAAGGGTTTCCCATCCATTTTGTATACAGAAATGCCAGGAGAGCATTTGCCACGTGTCTTCGGTAGGTTTAAAGACACATGTATGTTAAAACCAAATGGCCATAATTATGAATTGCAACTCATTTTTTGATAATGGCATTTTAAGAAAATTCATTTCCTTACGTAAGAACTGTAAGAAGAGTTGTGCAGTGCATGTAATGGGCCATGAGGTGCAGAGCTTTTATGTTACATTGGTGAGTTAAGCAATTATACACTTCTCGTGGGTTAAATTAAAGAACAAGGAGTTAATTTCTCTGCACATGTTAAGAATTATCAGCAGTGGCTTTGTTTTCCTCCAAGACAACAGCCCCTGCACTGTAGAGCAGTATTATTTATTATTGTTGTTGTTATTATTATTATTTGCAATGACAGGCTCATGACGCTTGTTATTTGCTAATCACATTTGAAGAAATATATAATGTAATTGAAAAATGTACTAATAACTTAATAATATCTATTAACTCTTGTTTTTGTCATACAGGTCTCCTTTTTGTGAAGAAATAGTCTGTTGCAGGGGAGACCAAGTGCGACTTGCGGTTCGTGTACGAGTGTTTCCATACCCTGAATCTGCATGTGCTGTTTGGATCATGTTTGCCTGTAAATACCGCTCAGTCCTTTGATTAAAAAAAACCCAATCCCAAATATTTATATCTTTTTAGATTTACAAAATAATATGTCTGGTTAGAAAATTATGCCATTAAAAACTAACATTGCATTTTCTATAAACGCCACTGATTTTGAATACCACAGTGTGCATATTGAAGAGGAGTGTGTTCACAGGAATGGTTGTATTTATCAAGAGAATTTTTTCTTATTTTTAATAAAAGTTACTTTTTATACTTTAAGAAATGTGAGTCAAGTTGTGGTCAATGTGGTCAAGCATGGCCAGAAGGTTGAAGGAGGGGATTGTGCCCATCCACTTCCCTCTGATGAGACCCCACTCTGCAGTGCTTGGGTCCAGCTCTGGAGTGCTCAGCACAGCAGAGACAGGGACCTGTTGGAGCGGGGCCAGAGGAGCCCCAGCAATGCTGGGAGGGCTGGAACCCCTCTGCTGGGAGGCCAGGCTGGGAGAGCTGGGGCGGTTCACCCTGGAGAGGAGAAGGCTCCGGGGAGATCTCATAGCAGTCTTTCAGGACTTCAAGGGGCCTGTCAGAAAGATGAGGACAATCTTTTTATCCGGGCCTGATGTGACAGGACAAGGGGTGATGAGTTTAAAATAAAGGGGGAAATTTAGACTGGATGTATTAAGAAATTTTTTACACTCAGGGTGGGGAGACCCTGTCCTAGGTTGCCTGGAGCGGTGGTGGCTGCCCCATCCCTGGCACCATTGCAGGTGAGGTTGGCTGGGGCTCTGAGCAACCTGCTCTAGTTGCAGATGTCCCTGCTCAGTGCAGGGGTGTGGATGAGATGACCTTTATAGGTCTCTTCCAACTCTATGAATTTATTAAAATGCATGCGTAAAGTACTAGCTTCTTTTCTGCAGTTCTGAACTGGTGTGAGAATTCATTTAGAAAAAAAATCTGTTCCGCCTCTCCAGGTGAAGAGACTCCTGTTTCACCTCCCCTGTGCAGGGTGTGCTTTTTGACTGAGATCGGAAATACTGAAATTTAAGCCTGTGTTCTTTCCACAACAAAAGTTATTTCTGCCTCTCTTGGACCCAGCAACAGCTTCTACATTCAGCTTCTAAGAACAGTCAGGTGTAGGTGATCATGTTCATCTATGAATGTAATGATAGATGGATTTTTTTTTTTTTTTTAATATTTAAACTTAAGACTTGGGTAACTTGACATGTGAATAGCTGGGCTGGGTCGGGTAAAGTTTTCAGGTAAAGTTTGCCCTTTTCCTGACATCTCAGAAAGTTTCTGAGTTACAAGAGGCCATTTTGCTTAATTCATGATTTTGCCTGATCCTGACGCTCAGTTCCATACTTAGTTTTCCCTCCATGGTTTGTTTTGTCTTCAACCTGTGGATGATGATTTTACTGAGTCTCTTTTGGTCTTTATGCTTTGAGAAATGACAAACAATTTGACTTGCTGAACTTCTCCCTACCATGCCTCTACCACCATGTGGACTCCAGCCATCTCTTTTTGTGTCTGAAGAATCAAAACTATTGGATTTCTTCAGCAGAAGCCCTTCTGTGTCTTTGATAGCCCACATCCATCTCCTTTGGTTCTACTTCTTCTTTCTGATGCTGTTGGAGTAATAAAAAGCATGCAACACATACAGCAGGAGTGAGCATTGGCATTTTGCACATAAATTTAATCAGTGGTGTGGCTGCATTACACTATTTGTGGGTTGTGGGGTTTGCTTTTTGTTGTTCCCCCCCTGACCAAAGTGTTAAATACTGGCTGCTGCCACACTGGGGGTTTAACAGTATATTATGTGTATATTATTGAAATTTTAATAGTGCATTAAGTACTTACTGGCCCTGCTACTAACAGGTTTCAAATGCTTAGAAATCTGTTTTCATGTTATCTTTATACCTGCAAGACCAAAATGTATTTGTTCGCCTGCTGCACTGTGTACAGACAATTCCGACGGCGCGGTTTCTCCACTAATTCCCTGTATCTGTCCGAAAGGCTGGATCATGTTGCGTGCTGAATATCACTTAATAGCTTTGTGTAAATCCTAGCTGTTTTATTTGCAGCAGTGTATGGTGCTCACATGTTTGTCACTGCCAGAGGAACAGACAGCTCGCTATGACTGAAGTGAACTGTGGAGCGCTCTGAAGTTGGAGGGGGAGTTGTGGCCAGGCCCGCGCGCTGCGGTACTGCAGGGGACACTGCCCCGGGCTCTCCTCTCCTTTACACGCTTTTTCTTCATATCATGGAGCTATAGGGACATTTTTCATTTTCCTTTATGTATGCTAGGTAAAATTGTAGAATACTAAAGAAAATTACATTTTTTTTAATGAGAGGTTCAAGTTGCCTAGTCTCTACACGAGAAGCCGTGCCCGCCGCCTTGGCACCGCTCTGGGGAGAAGCTGGCCCAGAGGGGCAGGGTCTGTTCAGGGACGGGAAAGTCTTTTCCCAAACCTTCTGAAGCCGGACCTGTTCCTCGCCCTTTCCAGACCACGCTGTTCGCAGCGCTTTCCGTGTGCCCCGCGGGCCGCCGCCCGCCATTACAGCGCGGCCGCCTCTGCCCGCGCCGGGGCGCGCTGGGGGCGGCAGGGGGCGCTGCGGCGGCGGCGGGCGGGGACGCCATTGCGTTGCTATGAGCTGGCTGCCCCTGCGGCGCTGGCAGCGGCGGGCGGGCGGCGCGGGCGCCGCTCCTCCTGCCGGCCGCTGCCTGCCTGCTGCGCCGGCCGGGCTGTCCGGCGGCCTGGTGGCACCAGCGGGGCGGGGAGGATGATCACGGAGGGACCGGGCGGCGACGGAATCAGTAGCAGCAGTAACCGCCGCGGCGGGGCCGGTCACTGAGCCGAGGAGCAGCGGCGCGGCGTGAGGCAGGGCATGGCGCTGCCGGGGGAGCGCGGCGCGGAGCCCCAGCCCGGCGCCTCCCGCCCCTCGGCCGCCGAAGAGGAGGACGACGGCGGCGGCGGGGCCGGCGGGCAGCCGGAGGCGCTGTCGCTGGAGGAGATCCTCAGGCTCTACAACCAGCCCATCAACGAGGAGCAGGCGTGGGCCGTGTGCTACCAGTGCTGCGGGTCGCTGCGGGCCCGCGCCCGCCGCGGCGAGACCCCCGCCGCCAGGCTCGGGGCGGCCGCCCACCTCCGCGTCTGGCAGGACGGCACCGTCACCCTGGAGCAGGGCGAACCTCCCCGGCCGCCCCCGCTCGCCGCAGGTAAGGCCGACCCCCGCCGCCGCCTTCTCCGCCGACCCCCTTCATCACCGCCTCCCCCCCGGTATGGCCGGACCCGCTCCGGCGCAACAAGGGCGGCAGGCGGGTATGGATCTCCCCTCTCCCGCTGCCTTTGTCCGCGGGCTGTGGCGGCCGGGAGGAGACGGTCTCCATCCCGCCGGGGGCTGCGGGGGCTGCCTTGGATTTACCCGCCTGCGTGTGGGTACCGGGGAGGTGAATGCGGGTTTCGTGTTTTATAATTCTGTCGTCTTTTGGTGCGTAATTCTGTGTCATCTGCACCTACAGCGCCTGCTTGGGAGTTCCTCTGGCCCTGTGGCTCATCCTACAGCGTCTGTCAGAAATGGTTTGGCATTGAAAGGCACCTATTACAAATAAATCAATTTAGAGGTGTGCTGACGTTAAGCCGTGTGCACCTACCAGGGGCTTAGTACTAACCATCTGGTTCTTCACAAATGCCCAGGAAAGCCCTTTTTGTACTGAAAAAAAAGAAGAGAAGGGTGCAATTCTTTTTTTTTTTTTTGGTTTTATAAAGGTTTTGATTTGGAATTTGGAACAGATTTTTTTTTTTGTTGTTGTTGTTGTTGTTATTGCAAGTAAAGCTTGGTTTCTGAAAAGAACCTAAAGCTTGGTGGTAAAGGGATGCGATCAGCTATCGTACAGATGATGCTGTTCCCCAGCACCAAACTAGTCCATGTTCAGCATTACTGAATCTTCCAGGAAGGCAGAGAGAGGTTTTGGCATTTTTAAAGTTACGTGAAGCAGAAGGCAATGTTAATTTCACAAAATGGGATTAATTGAGCTCTCAGCGTTTAGAACATGGATATTATGCCTGGTGTTGCAATTTAATGAAGCCTTTTAATACAGGGCTCGTCTGAAAAGTCTTTTGGCAGAGATTTGCACTAACCTAGTTTGGAGCTAGTGGTTCATGCAGATAGGAAAATACACTCCAGTGGAAGGACATCATTTTCCTCTATGTTTGAAGTGAGTCTGATAATGACTTCCATTTAAATGGGATCTGATGTGCTTTCTAATTATTTTTTTGAAAAAAAAAAAGGTTCTTGTAATGTTAACTAAGTGCCAGACCAACACCCAGAAGTTCCAGGAAAACACTTTCCTGACCAAGGCATCTGCATGTCTCAAGAACATGGAAGAGTTCTGTCTTGTCTATCATGTGCTACTTTTACTTACAGTGTTTTGAGATGATATCAGACTTATTTCTTTCCCTTTCCTACGGTGGGAAATATATTGATTTTCTATGTATTTCTTCTTTGTTGTCTTTTCCTTGCTCTTTGTTGGCTTATTCTACTCCCTCTTATAATATAATCTGGATATAAAGTTCCGGGCTCTTCCTGACATCCGGCGTGTTTATTTATGCTAAAGCTTCATACCACATCTATAGTAGACTTTCCAAATGTTGTAATTAACACGTGCTAACCCGTGTATGATACCACATTTAAATCTTTGGATAGATGAGACTTTTTGGTTGTTATTTTTTTTTTGTTATCTTCCAACCCTGACTGTTTCTCTTTTATCTTTTTTTTTTACCTTATTATTATATGTATTGTGTTGTGTATCCTACGTATGCTTATTTCTTGCAAAAGTGTGTGTGTGTGTGTGTGTATATATATATATATAAAGAAAATTAGCGTGTTAAGACCTCCCAGGAAAGCGTGAGGGGGGAGATAACCCGGGCAGAGTACCCCCTCCAGTGAGTATAATGGAAATGAGGAAGAGGGGAGGTTTCTGCCAGATGTCCATTTCTGAGCCATGCTCCGTGATCCCACTTTTGCATCAGCCGCAGGCTGGAAGGCACTGGGATTTGAAAGGAGGCAATAGTCCCTCTGGGGTCCTCTCCCTGCCCTCGGTCTTCCTCATCTCCCTAACTTTGACTAGACTTCTGCAATACAGAGCTTTGCTCGGCCTTCAAGCTTTCGCAAAGGATTGTGTGTGTTTGTGGGGGTGACAATGTGAAACAAAGGTGGTCCTGGGCAGTTGGCTTCTACTCTTCTTTGGTTTGTGGAACCTCTAGCAGGTTTTCACTGGGAAACATTGTGTGTGTGATAGAGTGAACGTTGGTAGCTCGCTATACTGAATATGGAAGAGCTGACAGTAGTCTTGCTTCTCCTTGTTACCTTTTGAACTGTGCCAGTTCTTTTCCTTATTGCTCATTGCAGTGTCTTTAGGTGATTAATGAGCTTTCTGAGCCAACTCCAGCTTGAGCCTCTTGAATTGGTGTTGGTTCTGAGGCTGGTCTATTCTGCTTAGCAGAAAGGAGAGCTTAAGAAGAACCCACGCCCTGGCACTGTGTCCTGGGCAGCTGTAGATCGTAGCATGGGCCCTGAAGCAGTCTGGCCACTTTAATTTTCCTTTTGAGGTACAGATTTTCTTCACGAGAAGTACTGGTGATATAGAAACTGATGGTACTTACCCAAAGCAGTTTCCTGTGAAGCAGTTTTCCAGTTGAAGCACAATACTTGAAATTCTAAGTAAAAATGCCTAGAAATTGAATAAAATGTCCTTGAGGTAGGAAACAAAGACGAGGTTCACTGATACTGTGTCAGAATAACAACCTTGGAGTTGAATCCCCATCCTTAACTGAAACCAGAGACTGATTCTCAGATCTTTATTAATATCTGGTGTATCTTGTTAAAAAATAAAATGAAATAAGGAAGGTTTTGATCAAGTAGAACTAGAAAGATTAGGAATGAAAGTGTCGCTCAGTTGTTCATTTCTCAGGTAAGCATTGATATGACCTGAATCCCTGGCAAGAGCTGAGTCGGAAAGCATTCCTGCTAATTGTTTTCCTGCCTTTGTATTTCAGACAGCTTAGATTTAAACGCCTGTGTCGGGAGGTTTGTTAGAGCGATAGGGGTTCTGCGGGTTAACGCTGCGAGCTGTAAAGCTGTTTTGTTCTGACGATACGTAAAATGTCTAGCTGTAGGTTGGTGCATAGGTTTGGATAATTCCCGGGAACAGATAGTGGCTGCTAAGTTTCTATTTTCGTAAACAACAGAATCCTGTGTGGGCAAATAAAGAAGTCCCTGAAGAATGGTGTCTTTGGTCAGTGAACATTCCGGCTTTGTTCGGGCTTGCGAAGGACGATGTGATCCGTCACGCCTGTCAGGGGGCTCGGGCGAAGTCAGGAGCGGTGGCAGCCGTGTCGCAGAGTTCGCTTCGGAGCCGCTCACGAGGCGATGGTTTCACGGCGTGGTGCAAACCTTACCGTTTTGCCAGATCTGAAGCCAGTTAAGAAAAGAAATCCCATGAATATGCAAAAAAAATGGAGAGCTCGCTGTGGTCATTTCAGTATGAATCGTTGGGACTGTCTGACATCTAAATACCACAGAAATGTGGGTTGCTTAGAAATGCCCATGGTGGAATTGGAAATACAGAGTAGAATGGTTTTTACCTAATGGGTGTTTTAGTTGTCTCTCTGTTACTTGCAGTT
Source organism: Todiramphus chloris collaris (assembly GCA_025345505.1). Lineage (NCBI taxonomy): Eukaryota > Metazoa > Chordata > Aves > Coraciiformes > Alcedinidae > Todiramphus > Todiramphus chloris. Next base: position 4,804,421 of record JANVCC010000047.1, read on the forward strand.
TAGATGAAATGAGCTAATGGTGGCATCCAGTAAAGTGCCAGATGCCGTAAAAAAATAACTTCTGAACGAGCTAAAATGTTTGGTGTAAAACGTGTGGTTTGGCTCCTTGAAGCTCTCTTCACGCAAAACAGTACTTCTGAGCTTTTTTAGAAACTTGAAGCGATAATGAAGTGATAAAGGAGTAAAAAACCCTCACAAGAGCTCGCTGTTGACCTCGTGCCCAGCACTCAGTGGCAGCAGAATGCTGTAGGGCACGGGAGGCTCTATCGTTGAGCTCGTGTTGTTGCTATGAGCTGGAGAAGGGGCTCTTGCTCCCACAAGACAGTTTTGGGGATGAGGAACAACAGAGTTTTCCTCTTGTTGTCAGTGCCAGATTCTTGCCTTAGCAAAGGGAGCCACTGATTTTGGGTGTTGCACAGAGGGGGATTGGAAAGGGGCAAAGGTGGGTGTTGGGAAACCCGACAGTGCCGAGTTGGAGCCGTTGGCTGTAGAGGGCTGGCGTGCCTGCCGCGTTCCTCAGCCTTCCCGCTCCCTCCTGAGAACATCTCTCTGCGGGTAGTGTCGGTGACCCTTCTTTTGCCTTGTCCTCCTGCCTTAGAGAAGAAGGCACAGAGGGAAAGGAATTACTGCTGGTTTTATCAGCAGCAAGTACTATGCAGATTTTTCGCCTGGAAATCTGCCAGGCCTTCAGCGGGAGGGCGCAATGCATGGAGTGTTCTGGCATTGAATCAAAAAGATCACAAAAAAGTTGACTGCACGGTGGCTTTTGTGGGACTTGGAGGGCTCAGGGCGAGGAGATGCGCCGGAGAGAAGTCCTGTACATTATTTTGGCACTTTCAGTGGCTTTCGTGTCCTCCTTACACCTTTGTGTGCCCAGCTATTGTAAGGCAGAGCTGAGAAATATAGGACGAATAAATGCAAATTTAGCTTGCGTGCCTGAAGACATTCTCATCTGTCAGCCTCCTGTGAAGCACTGAGGAAAAATATGCAGGATTTTTTTTTTTTTTAAGAGGAAAATCACTTGTACTGACATTTTATTTCTATTTTTGTTGACTCCCTTGAAAGATAAGGGGTGGGAGTAGCCTTGCTTGCTGTTTAAATTTCAAAACAGGTCCTGCTGTCAATACTGCTATAATAAATAGTGCCTCTAGAATTAAGACTTAGTCTTCCGAGTTGAGATTTTGTTCAAGGGTGTACATCTGTATTTAAAACCAGTATGGTTTGATGTATTAAGCCTCCTCTTTTCTTGCAGGAGTTTTTTAGATAGATAGATAGATGTCTATACATACATATCTCTATATAGATATATTAATGTTAGATGTTAAGGTAGGAAGAAAATGGCACTAGACAGCAGAGAGGAGCCTCAGTGAGTTGATACCATATCCGTCTGCTTGCTCTACTGATCTGTGGAAGAGAGAAAGCTTAGGCCTTTTTTATGTTAAGCTCTCCACCATCAGTGTGCTTCCCAGTACGAAAGGGTGAACTGGAAGGCTTCCAGTCATGTCTTATGCCAATGCATCCTGTGCACTGGGGGTTACATGGTCTCTTTGTGAATGCAGGCAGATGGTTGGGGACATTATTGTAGAGAGCTCTGGTGGAGGAAGACAAAGTAAGCAAAGAAAAGATCCCAACATACCAAAATAAATTAGTTGGCTTTAAAAAAAAAGAGGAAGAAAAAGACAGCATATTCTAAGTGCCTGCACAAAAGAAAGGGAAGAAAGTTGCCAACAGTGATAGGTGACCTCGGTTACTTATATTTGTGTGCAGAAATGTTGAAAGTGAGCAGTGAAAGCATGAAGACTAATTTGGTGGTGTCTGAAATCTGCATTTGTTCCTAAGGAAAACTTAAGAGCAAAGAAGTATGAGGAAACGTGGGCTCCTGGTGTTCATAAAGACTTAAAGTAAAATATAACACATTTGTAATTTAATGGAGTTTTTCTTGACTAGTGTAGGAAAAATCTTACTGGGGAGATGAAAATGGAATTGTAGTTGTCAAGGTTGACTATGATTGAAGAGTAGAGTGAAAACTGAGACATCTGCCACGATACTGCTGAGAGTGAATATGATGTCCCTATGGAGGTTTGTTTTATTTTTTAAAGAAAAAAAGTAACTGGTAATGGGGTCCAACTTCAGGGGCTGGCTGGAAGTGACAGTTTACCCCACAGTACCCAGTGAGAGATGAAGAATAGGACTGGGACAGCATGAGAAAGGCTTTGAAAATAAAGACACCAGCAGTGTACGATGTGACAGAGAGGGAGAACACAGACCTTCAGCAGGACGATTCCCAGAGCAAGATGTGATGGGAGCAACAGGCAGAGGAAACGACCCGCGCGGCAGCAGCGGGGTTGTGAACGAGTTGGACCTGAGCGCGGCCGCCTTTGCCAAGTGTCCAGTAGGTATGGTGCAGGTGACAAGAGGATTAAAGGTACCTAACGTCCTGGATCCGTGTTGGCAGTCAACACATCTTTATAAAAGAGGGGAAGCTTTTTCGTAATGTCTGTTCAGAGGAAACTGGGGAGTGTTCACTCATGTTTCTGAATTAATCTGTCATGTTACAGCGTTGGATCCGGTAAGGAGTCAAAACAAATATTGTTCTTTTCCTGATAAAACTCTAAACTAGCGTGAGTAACACACACAACTCCGACTGTGTTACTGGATTTTATTACTTGAGGAACAAAGGAGATGAGTCAGTTTGTACAGTGTAAACACAAGACTGCAGAGACATGGCTGAGGTAGAGAAGAATTAAGAGAACTCCTTTTACATCTCCTTGAGAGTTTACTGATAGCTGGTGAAACTTCTTAACAGATGCAACAGTGCTGTGTTATCAGTTTAGAAAGTTTAGGAAAGCTGTAACCTGCTTGAAACTCTGGATCCATCAAACTGATGGTGGAAACTACCGGTGGCTCCAGTGAATCAGAACTCTGCAATGAGCACTCATACTTGTTGAATGAGCAAGCAAGTGGATAGCTCCAGGAAAAATGAGAGTTAGAGTAACAGAGTAACAGAACTTAAAAATAGAAATTGAGATGTGAACTCTGCAAATTCACACTTTTGGGGAAGAGCTGATATCTGGACAGGCCAGAGGAAAGCGAGTGCAGTATCTGTACTTAAGTGTCTGCAGAAGAGACTGGCAGCTGTTCACAGAGCTCAGCAGCACTTGGAGATGTGTAGCTACCACAGTATTTATCTTAGAATAACAAAAAAATGCTGTGATCTCTAGGTAAACTTAACAGGTTTGCTAAAGGGAGTGAGCAGTGGAATACAGAAAGAATTGTACGGTGACCACAGCTGGTTTCCTGTGCAGAGTAGAAATGGGACAAAGCAAAGAGGGACTGTTTAATTAGATCTTAGAAGGCAGCACTAGGGTAGTACGGATTTGTTAATTGGGAATAAAATAATATTTTATAATAATTTTATTACAAAATGTCACTGGAAATTAACACCAAAGACCTCTTAGTTATTACCTTTGCTTTTTGTGGTGTTCAAGACTCTGCTTATGACTGTACAAAATGAGTGAAGTGTTGAATGAAGAAAGATGAAGGCATGGAAAAAGATTGATGCAGGGAAGGAAAATCTTGGCCACGTTTGGTCTAGTAACCTCTCGAAGAATTTGTCTTCTGTTTTCTTACAGATTTCTTCCTCTTTCCTTCTTCCTCTCCCAAGTAGTAAAATGAGCCTTACCATTTCTAAACCATCAGCTGGAAGCTGATACAGAAATCATGAGTCAGATCCAAGCTGTAAAAACTCATCCCAAATTTTTGTTGTCTTCTAACTGAACAGTTTAAAGGAAGGGTATATTGATCCTCAAAGCCTCGGGGGTTTACTTAAAAACATGGGTCTCAGTGTTCACTGCTCTGAGGGGTCTCTGATTACCTCCCCTAATCCAGTCTCTCTCCTTCCACTTTGTGTTCTTGCTCTTCTTGACCCCCTTCCCTGCAGCTTGATGTCTCTTGCTTCTAAGCTGAACTTTACCTCTATTTGTCTTTGTTGATTACACTTCTTTCTGTGTCTTTTTACTAAGTGAGATTTCTCTATCTTCCTCTGTTTATCTTGTAGTATCTGTGCTCTGCCCAAAGTCTGGCTCACTCCTGACACATCAATATTTTCCTCTCCTTTTATTTATGAGTCCTGTTCTTTGTGTATTCATCTCTTTTCCTTCTGGTGCTTGGTTGCCTTTGTGTTCTTCATCGTTCTTTCCCTTTCTTTTTAATGGTACTAATGATGACTCTTGTATTGGCAGGCTTGTCAGCTTTGGTAACTAATGCTCCAGTTCCTGCAATCAGTGGATTAAATGCAAGTCTGAGCTTTTTTCCTGATGGTTTAATTTTATTTTTAAAAGGAGATCCACGTTTTCTTAAGGGCAGAGGAAAGCCTCCTATTGTAGCTACAGTGCCTCTTGAAGATGTAAAAGCTAAAAAGCAAATTCAAATTCAGCTTATTATTTTAGAGGCCTGACTAGGGACTGTTCAATTCAAGGATCTTGAGCTGGTGACTCCCACATTCTCCCTTGCTCCCTTTCATTCCATTAGCCCTTGTGTTCTTTCTTCAGCCACCTCTTCCCCTGTCCTGCATGTCATATGGGCAGTGGTTGTCTTTCCTGAAGGCAACTTGAGTTCTGCTGTCATGGAAATAACAGCTTGATTTCAGCCCAAACCTGCAGAAATGGGCTGTGGCTTTTAATTAGAATATTAATTTTTGACACAGAATGGGTTTGAGGTTTGTTGCGCCAAAGCTTACGTCAGCTACACTGTTGCCTGAAAATCAGGGCTAATAATTTCAGTTCTGCGAGAAGCTGTCTTGAAGCAAATGCTTTGGGTTCTGTGCAGAGGAATCCAGGGCACTCGAGGAAGGTTGGAGGAAGATGCTCTGAGCTGCAGTGCTCTTGGAGCAGCTGCTTGGAGCTGAAACAGCAGCCATGGGGTTGTAGTGTCACATCACTAACGTCAGCTCTGGAGCTTAATTTTGCTTTGGCTAGTGAAGAGCAAATGGTTTTGCACATCCCACGTGCTTTCTTATCAATGTCCTGTGCCAGTCCATTTTAACATACTGAATTTTATTTATTTTGCTTTTAAAATTCAGTCTTGAATGTCTGCTTCTTACTGCTGGCAGCAGGACGTGATAGGCTTGCTATTTATTTTTAAATCAGAGATGACTCTTTCTATCCATGACCTGTTATTCCTTGGAAGGCAGGGAAATTGCGCTTCAGTGAAGCACAGGCTGTAAATAAATTGAGTATAGTCTTTTTTTAACAACATTCTGAGAGATTTTGTGAAAAGAATTATTTTTTCCGGTCTAAATAGCAGCCTGCAGCTCCTGCCTTGAGGGTTGAGACACTGTGCCCTAATGCTTGATCAAAGTTTGGCATACCTCCTCATGTTGGGGATTTGAAATATGAATAATTTTCACATAGAAATTTTAAGGAATGAAAACTGAATGTGAAGGGTTGGGGTTTCTTCTGTTTGTTTGGGTTTTTTTTTGGTGGCAAATATGTCTTTTTGAAGACTGTTTTCAGAGATAGAGGAAACCTCCAATTTAAGTCTCTTTTGTCCTTGCAAAAACTCTTCATTTTTTGCATTTCAATAATTTGCAAGTGAAAAATCATATAATCTTCCAAAGTGTAGCTTGTTTATAAACTGAAGTTAATTTGACAGTTAAAGATAACGCTGTTTCCTAGTCATGAATGCATTAGTCACTATTCGAAAGCTGTCATGGAAAAATACTGTTGAATCTTTTTTAGCAGGAAGAGGGGTGAAAATGCTACACAGATTAGCATCTGGTTGAATGCCTGTGAAGTCTGGAGAAGTCTTTATTTATGTTAAGCAGCAGCAGCTGAAATAATTTTGTAAGTCTTCACCAATTTACTAGATAAGCACTTAATACTGCTTGCAGACAGAGACTGTTCCATCACTTCTTATGGGGATTTTTTCTTTTTTTTTTTAACTCCTCCTGCTGCTGCAAATTAAGAAAATGTGACCCTTAGGCTACATATAAGGGGTTTTGCTTTTTCAGCCATGTCGGCTGAAGAGAGAAGAAATTTCTACTTCCAGCCAGTATAAGTAAAACCAGGATAATTAACTGGCTTGCATGGGCCATACAAAAGCAAACTCATTTCAGTCTTCATCGATGCAAGTAAGTGCCTGGTTCTTGGGTCAATAATGTTAATATAGGTCTCTTCAGCAATGTAGGAAATGCCCAACGGAGAGGGTCCGTGGGTCACTGCAAACAGCTCAGGGCAATCTGCTGAGTGTCAAGCTGGACTCAAGGTGCAGAGGCATATGGTATGGTTAATAAATACCATAATTCAGTATATTTTAAATCGTTGTAAGTCAGTTAGCAGTTAACACCTGTCTAGAGTATTGTTTGCAGTGCGTTTGAGCTGGTTTGAGACTTAAACTATTTCTTCCTCCCCCTTCTTTCCCCAGAACATGGAATCATGATAATACTATTGGGTTTTAAAATGCTGGTGTAAATGGGAATAATAATGCAGTTTAAGATGTTCCTTCTTTTTTATAATAAAACAAAAAAATGAATTGTGCTTTGCTCTGAAAGCAAAACTAAATTTTGATAGTCCCATGTATGAAATAAGGCAAGTTTCCAGAGTTTAAGCACTTTTCCTCTAAGAACAACTTTCATGGAAGTTTATCAAAGAGGATCTACCAAAGAGGCTGTGAGGATCCTTGCGCTTCCTTTCAGAAATCCAAATTTTGCCTTACTTGTTTTTGGTCTGGGCTGATTTAATTGTTCTTGTGATTCAGGACTTGGTTAGGACTTCTCTTGAAAGGATCTTTGTAGGATCACAGCATTGCTATGGGGTGTAGCCGCAAGTACTCTGTGTCTGTGCTACTAAGAGGATCTGTCAGTTTGACTCCTGTTCTGTTAGATCATAGGAGATGTGAGTCAAGATATTTTAAATCAGCAGTGATTGCAAACATTGGTGGCCTTCTGTAGGCTGTTGCATCATTAGAGATTTCAAATGGCTGATTTTTTTCTGAAGTAGTAATTAAACAGTACTTTTTTCCAAAAGAGGCAGCACGCTTTCCTCCCCCCAACCCCCCATCTTGACTACATTGCTGTAAATTAGTCTTCTATCATCTCATGTCATGGAGATTCATTGTTTTGGTCATCTATCATTTGAGTTTCACAGAAAGAGCCTCTAATACTCATAAATCTGCTAATAATTGTAGGAACATTTAAAAGAAGTTCGCAGCAAACTTCTCCCACTTATAAGTTACAACAATCATGTGAATGTTACCATATTAAACACAGAAAAAAAATTAATCTCTTTGGTGGATCTTAAAGGGAATCATCCAGAATCGGCAGGCCTTTTGAAAAGACAATAGGTGATGCAAAAGCTGCCTTTTTAAATCGCTCTGCTGTTCCTCCGTTTGAAGCCAGACACCAGTGCTGAGCGTTCAGCTTGCACTGCCAACCATTCAAACCAGAAGTAAACCCCTTTCACTCGGTTTGGTGGATGCTCCCTAGTCACTTGAGATGTGTTTAACCTTTAGTTTTGAAGGGAAGGTGACCAGTTTGATACGACAAATTAATCTTTTTCTCTGCAGGTGACTCTGAGCACTCACAGTTTTGCACGCCGTTGAGATTTAATATGTGAGGTTGGCGTGATCGGTCTTCTGGGCAAACATGGTGCTCGCTGGCTTGTTGAGCTTCCTTGGGCCTGCTTGCCAGGCAATCTGATAAAACAATACTTCCAGATAGGGCAGGCTTTGCCTAACTCTTGCAGTATAATCCCTTGGCCATGCTGGGTGATGTTCAGCAGCCGTCCCCTCTAACATACCCTCTCTGTGTGTGCAGAGTCAAGCCGATGCACATCGGTCTAGTTTTTGAGTACACGGGGCCTCAGAATCGTGTCACGTGTTTCCTGGGGTCAGTGGCCTCAGGCCCAGAGCCACAAATCTTAAACTAGGAGTGCAGCCAAAAAACAAACACTAAAAGAGTAAAATTCAATACCTGTGTGGTTTGCAATTACAGTTTTGAGTAGCTGCCCTTTGAACTGGACGTGTTTCTGTGGAATATTTGACTTGGAGTATTGTTTTTCTGACAGAAAATCATCCTGTCAGAATTGCTTCACCCTAATTTGATATGAATTCTTAGTATGGAATAAGGAACTTGCTGCTTTTGGTATATTGGTACCTTCCTAGTATGCTGTGAAACTTCAGTCCTATTTTTTTGCAAGCTGTCAAGCCAATTGCAGTTTTATTCCAAAGTGTTGTGTCTTTGAGAGAATTGAGGTTTCAGTTTGATGAAACAATTCAGCAACTTACCTTTTCTGTATTGTATAAATTCTGGAGTCATGTTTCTGAACTTGTCAAATTTTGCATTTCCTCCAAGAGGTACCTCTTTTCTATTACAAAATTATTACACTAATGTTTCAACTTTAATTTGCTTGAACTTTATGTTGTTGTTGAACTCTTTGATATCCCTGAAGTATCAGATGAAACAGTGACTTTTCCCTGGTTTGTAAATGAATGTTGTTTTTTTCTCTTTAAATAATTATTATCCCTGCTTAATTTAAGCCAGCATGTTTTCATGTGTTCTCCATGGCCAAGCATCAGTCATACAATTTAAATAATGAAGCCAGGCATTAAAGACACATCTTTTTAAAAGGGAGTATTGTGAAGGATGCAAACAAAAAGGGCAAGGCTTTCTTGTTGTTAATTTTGTGATGTGTAATGGAAACATTATTGAAATGTGTGATTAAAGTGGGGCAAAGAATATTTGGCAATACAAAAAGAAAAAAAAAAGAAGTGATTCAAGTTTTTAGTTTTACTTGTTCATCCTCTTTCACTTAATCTGAAAGCTTTTTTTTTTTTAATTACAGATAAATCGGGCCATTTACACTGCACAGAAATGGAGGTAAGAGAAGTATTTTGTGTTCTCTGCTACTGCTGATTTAGCTCTTTTTCATTAATTTACAGTGTAAATGTGGTGGGTTTAAAGTGTGGAATTATCATTGCAAAGTTGTACTGTGAAGTGTGTTTGTATTTATGAATTTCATTAACAGCTGCATAAATGTGTCTTAATGTGGGATATTTAATCTAGCATTCAGACACAGGGGAAAGAAAGGACATGTGGTTTTCCAAGAAGAAGGTTAGAGACCTGTTATGCAGCCAATGTAATCTCATTTGATAATAATTTCTTTCAAATATGGGGGTTTTTTTAGCAGAATATTTTATTTTAGACAATTTCTGTTAGATAAATTCTCTTGTTATAGTGGAATAAATACATGGAATAAATACTTTGTGTTTATGGAATGGCTTGGTGATTTTTGCCAACCCAAGAATTTGTCTGGAAGTGGAGAGGCGAGGTGATCTCAGGGTTGTTTGTCCATCTAAAGAGATTCCACTTTTAGGTACTTTTAATAGTTCCTTTAATTTATCACTTGTCAATATTTTGTGTCCCAGGAAATATTGATACATGTCTTGCTGGGGTGTAGCAACAGAAACATAAATCCAGTTAAATCTGCTTGATTTCTGTCTTGACCATTATTTGTCTCTGTGTCTCTGGTACTAAGCCTTGCCCAGCTTTGTAAGAGTGTTCAAACTGTCATGTTGTCAGATTCATAGATTTAATCCAAGACTGAAAGGGAAATTAAGTAGAATTTGTTGAACAAGACGTGGACTTCCAGTACCATTTTTATTATCGTACAGAGTAAATAATGTCGTCTGCTCCTTAACTAAACTTTTCTGGCAATAAATCCAATTGCTGTGTCCTTTGCAGGGCAGGCTTTTCTCACTGTCTTTGAAATGTAAAACTGAGTTTTTAGTTCAGCTGTTCCATCAGTACCTCAGGCTGAGCCTGGAGATGAGACAAGTGTGTTCATCTTAATTGGCAGGTTGTCTGTTCTCTCATCAATAATATATAGGAAGGTGACAGACTGCTGTTGCTGAATGGTTGCTACATAGACAAACCTGAAAAAACCTGGTTTAAAGACTGTACATAGACAAACTATGCCTGAAAATATCTGGTTTAAAGACACAATGAAAGGCCAGCTAATTCAGTTACGAATGGGAAAATGCTACGGCCATCCAGATTTTTTGCAAATATGAATAAAATTTAAAGAAGGAAATGTTCTTTCTGCAGGATGCAGTGTAAGGAGTAACTCCTAATTGTTGCCGGTACTGGATTTAGAAATAGGTGCATTTTGTTTCTTCATGTGGTTCAGCTGAAGCAAATGCATCCTGATTTTTGTTGCGGTGTTTGCAAAATCCCAGTTCATAAATCTAGTACCTTACTTACAAATGATAATCTGGTGTGTCATGTGCTTTGCATACTAAATATTGTTTACCGTTTTGCTTTGCGTTTTTTAATGGAAGGTAATGAAAGGCCCTGACGCTAAAAATACAGATAATAATATACCCCTGTTAAAAACGTAAAATACTTCATTTGGGGAAAGTAACAGTGCTTTTGTGTCAAATGAAAATGTCTAGTGAGAGTCAGTTGGATATGTTATACGTCAAGTTCCATGGGAAATGAGTTTTTTGATTTTGATCTTTTAAAAATAACTTTTTTAGTTGGGAGTTGGAGAGAACAGCAGATTAGAATTACCCATGAGACACAGGCTTCATTTTAAATTGTCCCTAATAAGCAGCACTGTGCCCATCAGCATATTGACTCTTCTGCTCATCTTTGTCATTTTGAAGGAGGCTGTGAAGGAGTCAGTGGCTTTTGCCTCCTCCAAAATTCCTTTGGAGCTGCAGCTTTAGACTTGCAGTTGGTGATGTTTGTGTTTTTCAGCGCTAGGAATTCAGCAGAGACAGCCCACCTTGCTTTTTAGATGCCCGTGGAAGAGCGTGACATGATTGAATGTATTAGAATCGATGTGAAACTTCTTAAAAATCATAACTAAAAAGCAAACTTACCATGTTTGCAAAACATGTGACCTATCCTGAATTAATCATTTATCTCAAGCTAGCAATGTGAGTGGTGTGTCAAGGTCACAGTCCAGATGCTGTGGTCATACTGGGAAGATGGGAATAAGGGATAAGGTGACCTCATTTAATCTGCATCTATCTGCCTGTGACTCTGTTACGTACATAATGATAGAGCTCCTCAGTCATCTCAGCTGAGATGGTAAAGATTATATAAAATATGCCAACCTCATTTGTAAATATTTAGTGCTCATATAGAAAGTATTCTGTGAATGCAAGTGATTCATATGTGGGAGGGTTTAATTGCTGTGTGCTCGAAAACACCCACCTAACTGAGCCCAGGCCTGGTGCCTACGACTAATGTAGTTAACCTGCTCATTTAAAGATAGACACAACCTCTCACCTTTGTTTCCAAGTCAGAAATGAATTTAAATAGCCTGTCGCAAACAGTGGTGAATAAATTGTTTGACACCATTCAGCTCGTGTCAAATCACAAAAGGAATCAATTGTAGAAATGTTTTAAGGAGACTTTGTGTGCTCTGTGTGCAAATTCTATTCATGAGTTATCAGTTATATGTATCTCTAATTATTAAAAAGCTTAACATAGAGTGAAGATTATAGTACTTGTCTACGGAGCTAAAATTACTCTTTTTTTTATCTTTTTCTTGGCTACTTGAAATACGTACTATACTTCAGGTAATAATTTAGGGAAATGAATATATAGGTTATAAGCATGCTGTGTTTGCTTTGGTACAGATAAGAATATACTTGTTAGTTCATAACAAAAAATGTTTTGCAATGGAATGGGGTTTTTGCATTGGATGTTAGTCTGATGGAAACAAAATCAACCACCTCTCTTATGCTGATGAAAATGAGACCATGTATTTGTAGCCCGGAATGTTAGGATTTCTAAAGAATTTTGCATTAAAAACAATGCCACACCTACTTTAAAATGTGTTACCTGTTCAAAATTCAAGCATTTGTAAAGTGGGTGTATATAGCATGTACTAATGTCTAAGATGATTTTTTGTTTTAATCCCTGTTGAGCATAAAGAAAAGCAACATTCTGCTGGAGGGGTAATTGCTGCAGCAAACAATCCTTGTCATGCACAGTGATAATCACTTTGTTCTACTTCCTGAGCATTAACCTTACCATGACAAGGGAGAAGAAATGGCACTGCACAGAGGACAAGAAAAAATGGTTTTGAAAATCACTTTTCTGATATGACTGAGTGTGACTTCCATCAAAATAAGTTTTGATTATGCATTGAAAAAAATAAAGCTCTCTGTGAACGTTTGGTTACAAATTTGCTAATTCCCTGAAAGCTTTTGAGTCCTTGAGCTGTTAAGAGGAACTCACAATTGCCTCCTAGAAATCAAAGTAGAGTCTTGCATCTTTTCTTAGGAACATTAAGTTGTGCTTTAGTGTTAATGTCTCGGTTCTGATGAGTGAAGTGCTCACCCCTCGCTGATGGAATTACCTCACAGAAGCTGCACATCCAGCCTTGGAGGGACCTGTTCTTTTAGATACCTGAAAACCCATTATGCTTGTTCATTGATGTGGTGGTTCCGTGGCAGTCAGTCTGACCTCCTGATTTTCCTGAATTACTTCATAGCCACGAAGAAACAGCTTAACAGACACTTGATTAAATAGCAGACAAAAAAAGTAGACTGTAAGTTTTGATCTTTTGTGGTTTGTGAGGAGCTGCTTTTTCAAGAGGAGCTTTGTGATTCGTAATTTGTATGAGGGTTTACAGCACATCTTGGAGGAAAATGCATTTCTGTTGTTTACTCCCTGTAAGCTTGGCACATAGCCCTTTTCATTCAGCAATTTCATTAGGAATACACGGTGAATATTGGGCTGGAGAGCTGATAATGTATTTGACTAAGCTGATTTAGTGATAGTCAAATCCTGCCATCTGTCCAGGGTCTTCAAGAGAATTCAACTGTTCCTTGGATTTTGCAGTGTATTATGGTGTGCCTTTAATAACCTACACACCCTAAAGTCAGACAGGATTTATGACGAAATCTTTATTCTGGTGATGACACTGGTAAACCTTTCAATCAGCTGGGGAAGACTCCAGAGGCAGATTTCAGCCTTGGTCTTCTGGCAATTTCAGATAATGACTGGTAGAAAACTAGGTCTGGCAGTAACTTGGATCCCTCCAGGGAATGTTTTGCCTGTGAAAAGCACAAATAGCAGATCATGGAGCAGAAAGTTAGGTGATGATGGTGGTTTTCTGTTTTGTTTTGTTCTGTTTTTTAAATCTCAAAGCACAAATATATTCCCAGTCACCCTGTGGTAACTACAGAATTACGCGTCTGGATCTTTTTCGTGAGGTTAAATGTGAAAGTTTGCAAATATAGTTTATGTGACTGTGAAAGGGATGTCAGATCATTGAGAGGAGAAGGTAATTTGTACGGGTCCTTAGTTTTTGCAGAATCCTTTCTATATAAATTCCATTATATTGTTGTTGAGATGATACCCATGATATCAGTGGCATCCTAACCTATCCATGGTAGCTGTGATAGGCACTGGTTGATACGATAGCTATTGTGTCGATTACCTTTAAAGGTGCTATTTTTTCAGTGCTGGTAGAGATGTTTCCCTGCCCAGATCAAGAGAGTAATCTAATTGCTCATTCACACTGCAGGGAAAAATTAAGCTGTAGTTGTTGCTGGCATGCCTACGATTTCACGCCCCCTTGTATTGTCCTCCTTTGTTGTTGTATGTAATAAAACACAGGCTTAGACTGTCAGGATGAAATGAGAATGCTGTGTTTCATCCATTTTGGGGTTTTTTCTTATAGCAAATACATTTTAGGCTACAAAATTTATAACTACGTTTCTGGGCTGCTAAATCCTTCAACGGCTTCTGAGATCATATGACATAGACTTCATAGAATGTTTCTCTTAGTTATGAGTTTTCTGTTAGAAATGCTGTGTTTTCCTGCTTCTTTGCTAAGTACTAAATAGTTACTAGTAAAAAACATAATCCAAACAAGGGGAACACATTCTGAGGATGAATAGAAACCAGATAATAGTTCTTGGAGGGATTGCATAGAGGGAGCTCTTTGTTATTTCTTGGTGGATTTTGCCCAGGGTATTTCTGAGACTGAGGTAAAATACACCCCCGGTGTGCAGTAAATTCCATTTCAGTGGTAAATTTGACCTGATAGTGTTGGCTTTTTGATTTCTGGGGGACAAAAACCATCCCAAACCTTCCATTCTTGAGTATCTCTATTCCCTGAGGAGTCCAGTATCTTCAAAGTATGCAGAAGATTTACAAGTGATGAGAATAAAGTACCCAAAATGTAGATTAAATGACAGACAAAAAGCACCCAAAGAAGCTGAATCTCTGAAGATTGCCTATTGTTTGCAGCTAATCTTTCCCCCCGCCACTTCAGTCCTCGTATAACATTTAGACCTGCAGCGATGAGGTTGGGACTACTGAGTATGTTCAGTGGGTAGTTGGAGTTTTGAGAAGCCAAGGGGAATTAGCCTTTGGCGCATGCTTTTTTAAGAGAGCAAGGAGCATTCTGGATGGCTGGTTAAGTATCTGAAAATAATATTGCATTCCTTTTGTACTGCCTTTTTCCTTTCAGATGTTCTACTTCTGATATTATAGTTATCGCACTGCGGGACATGAGTAACTTCCTCTGGCTGAGGTGGATATTAATGGTGTTTTCTGAAGAACAGACATCCATTTTCCTTTCTGGGGTGTAAAATGTTATGATTTTACTAGATTATTAAATCACCTTAAGAGAGCAAATTGCTCAACTGGAATGTGTGTGCGTGTGTTCCTAATTGATGTCTAATTTTTCTTATTTCTGGGCAGCTGGGTTTAGCAACTCTCTCTGACTCTAACGTAAAGGCCCTTGAATATTTAAGCAGCATTATTTGAGTGATAACGTGTTGCTGGATTAGGCTGGTTTTAACATAGCTAAGATAATCTAATTGCTTGTTTATCAGTTTTGAATTTGATCAGTGGTCAAAGAAAACAGGAACTCAAGGGAGCTAAACAATTTCACTTCAGCAGTTCAGTTACTAGGTACTAGTTTCCCAACATGATTTAAAAGCAAATGTTGTTTTAAACTTAACCATTAAGAAACAGAGGGAAGGATTGGTCTTCCAATTTCTTCTTCTTTTTCTTAGTGGTTAAATTGAAACTAATCATGTCAGTAAGTTTATTTTCAAAATGTGAAGAGCTTTAAAATGAGAGAATTAGTTTAGACTTTACATTTGTAGAACCCCCAGCAATTTATACTTGGGAAAATAACATTCTGAAAGTTTTTTTGTTTTGTTTTGTTTTTTGAAATGCAGCTTTAGCTGAGCCAATGCAGATGAACATGTGGAATTTTTATGAAGGAGTAGACAGGGTGGTTAAGCTTGAGCTTTTCATTTCTCTTGTTGCTTTCTGCTGCCTTGTCTCTCTGCTGGGAGCAAGAAGAGCTGCTGTCCTCTGGTTGTGAACATGCAGAAGCTTGCGTAAAGCAAGAGAAGGGAGGAGAAATGTGATGTCCCCTCACAGGGTTTCCAAAAGTTACTCAGGGAAAATACTAAGAGTAAAGCTTAATTAGAATTTTAGTCAGATACTCATTTTCAGTAGGTTACTAACAGGGCAGGCCATGGTGGCCAGTTCAGGAATTCCCAGTAATGCTGTCTTTGAGCATTAAAAAATCATAAGGCATATGATTATTAACCTTTTATTCTATTATTAGCATATTATTCTAGCATACAGGGAGAACATCAGAAAACAAACTGTGGAAAAGGCTACGGTTTTTTTAGATTAGTTTCTCAATTTAGGCCCATACATATTCAAATACTGGGTTTTTTTCCTTTTCTTCACAGTTTTATGACTAAATGTTTTTCTTCACATGAACACTTAACATCTAGCTTTTTATCTAAATCACTTGACCTGAGAAGTTGAGACGTTAAACAAAGCAGGATTTGCAGTCGAGTCGTGAGAGTGTGCAGCACGGCGTGGCTTTCCCTGGCAGAGGGGCACGGAATCGGTCCTGGGGCTCGCTGAGGCAAAAAGGAGGTTTTGTTAGGTTTGTTCTTTCTTTTGTTCGACTCGACACAGTGCAACTCTTTCGAGCTTTTGTTCCAAATTGAACTTTTTTAGCAACTGGTAAATTTCTGTGCTCCCCATGACCTACCAGTGTGAACGTTTTCCTCTTGAACTGGTTTTGTCTGCCGCTTACATGTTTGTAATGTCAATCATGGGAAAACAAAGCACGCTCCAAGATCTCCCCGGAAGGAAAGGCTCTAAAAGATGTTCAGTGCTCAACTCTTGGCATTCCCATTTAGTGTTGCTGTGTGCACGTGATATGAAATACTTTTATTTACCAAAAGGCGATACAGAGGGTAAATTAAATGTACAGATAAAACGAAGGGGTGACTGAATTGTGGCCGTCTGTCTCGTCGTGTCTCTCTCTTCTATTAACCAGTAGTAATTCAGAAGCTCCTTTAATGCTTGGAGTACTTCACCCTCAGCAAGAAGTGAAGGTTAAATAATTAACTAGGACACGGCAAGCTGTTCACACTTAGTAGATTAACTGCTACTTCATTTAAGAAGGTTGGGGCGTGCTGTTAAACAGTTTTTCTCTTCCATGTATTCGTCGCTAAACCTGAAACACCCTTGTCCAAGGCTCCTGTCACCATTTCTCATCTGTCTTACAGTTTTGCCTCCAAGCCTCCTTCTCCTGTTTTCTTTCGGAATCTTTTATAGTTCATTCATTAACTTCCTTTATTTATGTTTCTCCTCAACCAAAAACTTAATTATCTGCTTTTATGGGTGTGTTTTACTGCTCTGCCCAGTATTTGATGACTCCCAACGCTGCAGAGATGACTCTCTGCTCCAAATCTGTTCTTCAGCAGCTCTCCTCACTTCTCTGTGTGTTTCTTCTGTTGGTCCTAGTGGGTGTTGTACAGCTACCTGAATTCATTATTTCTCTGCGTTGTATTTCTCATTGTGTCTTTATCTTCCTCTGTTATCTGGACTTGCGATATTAGCGTTATCTTTGACTCGCACTCTTTCCTCTCCTCCAACTGCTTGCCAAATCCTTAATTGCCGTCTGCTAAAAGCACCCCTCTCTTCCCTGTTGCCAAGATGATAAGTCAGGCTTTGTGTTTTTTTGTTGGCTTGTCTTGGCTAATGCAAACTGCCTGCCACCTACTCCTTTCTTGGCAGTGATGTAAAATAGTTCTTCAAAGTTCTTTGAAAGACTCTTCTCTGGCTGCGTCGTGGTTTTAGGGTTGCTCTATGTTGCTTTTCACCTCTGGCCTGCACATTCAGACTATCTTCTTCCTGCTGTTGTAGGTCTGGAGCAGACACTCACTGCAAAGTAAACAAGTCACTCCATCTGGTCTGTTTGTTTAGGAAGATCTGCCTTGCCTTGTGCTGTGTGTTCTGTTTGCTTTGGAGCAAAGCTCTTAGAAATATTTCAGAGAACATGGATGAGAAAAATTTGTGCGTATTCTTCTAAACTATGTATTTCTAACTCCATTTGGTGGTTGAGAATTGATAATTCCCTTCAAATACGCTTTGTGGCCTATCTGGTTACTTTGGTTTTTCTGAGCTTCTTGGCTGTGCTTGAATATCTGAGTATTTCACTTCTATTTTCAGAGTGAAAGCTCCGTGCAGTTCCTGGGGCTTCCACAAATGCTTCATTCACTTGGGCATGGCGAAAATAAATATAGTTGAAACTGCACGAAAACAATGAAGTAATTGTGGTCTCTGGTCCTTGGCCACCTTTTTGCCTTGTAATTGGCCAAAGGGCTGCTCTTACCCTTTGTTGTTTGCTATAGGAGTTTGCCTTAAACCTCCAACTACTAAGGCATGCAGAAAATATTCTCCCTTTTCTTCTTTCTGGTTTGGTTTGGTTTTGTTTTTTGTTTGTTTTTTTTTTTTTTTTAAACCTGACTGTACACAAAGAGAAAAAATGTTCTTGATGAATTTTGGTGGTCAGGATGCATTCATAACATCCAGAATTACTTTTTCATAACGCTTTTAGCTTTCATTGTCCAACTTCACGTACTTGAGGATGTCTCTGGTTTCATTTCATAAAGAAACTTCTTACTGTAAGACATTTTTCTTCAAATTTTGCCTTTCCTTTTGTCAGCTCTTTATTAGCTTGATTTCTTTTTTTTTTTTCTTTTTCCAGATCTGGTAGACAGAGCTCATACTGAACGTGGCTTTCTGTATGTAGAGTCTGGTGCTTTTATCCCCCAGTCTGAAGGACATTTGAGCAGTAACGCTGCATGCTCGTGGAGAGTCAGCTGCATGTTTATGCCTGTAACGTTTGAAGCATTGGCACTAGGAAAATCTATTGGCATGCAGTTCTTTTTTCCTGCTTCAGACTCCTTACTGGATGTTAAATAACAAGCTAGTCTAAAAAACTCGGCTAAGAGTTTTTAAATGGGAGAAAAACATGCTGTTGTGATGGAGAGAGTTTTACTACTTACAGGGATTATAGCAAAATTCTTATTTTAATGTAGAGTACTTCATTCTCTTACACAAGGAAAACACTTGTTTAAAAGTTACAGTGTTTTTAATCTTTGGACTCCCAACTTTCTGGACTGTTGTTTGCTTTCAAGTCTCAGATCCTCCAGTTGATTTCTGTGTCTTGTTATATATATGGAAATACAGCAGCAGACTTTATAGCTTAAAACCTGGAGCAGCAGTAAATGAGATGTGTGATGAAGTTCAGGCTCTATGAGTTGCCTCAGTGACTTAATTATGTGGACACTAAAGTGGGCACAATGAATGGTGGGAGAAAAAAGAATGCTCTTCTCATTTTAGAGAAAGAAAAAATAAGTTTGAAGATATTGGTCAAATTGTTCAGTGTGATGTTTGGGCTGCATGGCAGAGCCACCATAGAATTTATTTATTTATTTAAGCCTCAATCACAAACCCCAAAATCTTTCTTTAGATTTTTTTAATACTACCTGAAATAACAAACCTGTTACTTTACTGCCAAGAAAATGCTGATTCCCCTGAGAAATATTTTATCAGGATGCTAGGAATTTACTCTCAGGCTGGGCTATCCCTTTTTTTTCAGTGTAGTTTTCTTAACCGCTTTAAAATTCTATAGCAGTAGTGACCTATTCTCTTTCTAAATAAATCTCTTATCTTTCAGGGTTATACAAGTAGATGTTGCCGTGCTAATACAAAAGCAGACTTTGCTTTCTATTGTTCACTTGCTGGCAGTAGATAGACTGAGCTTTGTTCCTACACAGAAGACAACCTTATCCCTAAATTTCCTGTATATATTTCAGATGGACAAAGCCTTTCAAAACCCATGTAGAATGTTTGGGAAAAGTCAAAATGAGTAGTTCCATTGGGAAGAAAAATTAAAAAAAAGCAAACTTGTGGAGAGGATTTGAATAAGGAAAGTAGGAGTTGTATTTAGGTACGTAAGTAGTAAGGGAAAGAAGCATCAAAAACTTTGTCCTGGTTTGAGTGAGAGCAGAACTAATTCTGTTCAGTAATTTAACTTTTCAGCTCAGTTCTTTTAACTCACTGCACTGTCTGAAGTGAGCAGCCTGTTCTCACAGACAGTGTCTGCTTCTAGCAGTGATAACACCTCATGTTTAGAGTTACTACCAAGGATTGGTGTGCAGACCAAGGCCACTGCTGGGTCTTGTGTACCACATTGGGGGGTGCAGAAAGTGAAAGGCTGCACCTGCAGGGAGGAGCGGACAGGACAGGGGACCCCAAAATGACCAACGAGGGATTCTGGCACATACATGGCATATTTGGCTTAAAGCTGAGGGATCCAAGGGGTCTCTGGGCTCTTCTCTCCCCTCTTGGACTGCTTTGCCAGCTTTGTTTGGCTTGGCTCGGGTCCTCTTTTGGTTCCTTCCTCGGAGCACCCGAGGAGGACTCTGTCTGTTCTGCCTTCGATCTGATCTGCGTGTTCCTGAACCCGGTACCAGAATCCAGCTCCTGCACACAGCTCCCGTCTGCTGTGAGGCCCAGTCTGGGACTGCCCCAGTGCCTGCACAACATCAGTGGTGACGGTGATGGAATTACCATCAGGGGGTTGGGTTCCATACTGGTTTTGTGTAGATTCCATTTTTATTATTATTAATTTAATTTCCATTAAAGCTGTTCTGGTTTCCTTTTCTAATGGCTGAGTCTCTCTCCCTTATTCCCTTTCTCTTCCCTCTGGGGAGGGAGGGGGGTTAACAGAGAGCGGCTGTTATAGGTCTGAGGGGCTGCCCTGACCCTAAACCCTGACAAACTTACACAGAATAAGGGAACCTTTCTTCACTGCAGCATGTGGAAAGGCAGTGAAACAAGTGAGGTGTATTGCCATTAAAATGTGGATGAAATAATGTTTAGTTTCACAGCAATAAGTAGCAGGATAGAGAACTTAAAAAATAAATCTGTTAGCGGTAAGCAAGCTAGTGGTCCTAAAAATACAATTTAATTCCACAAACTCTGCTTCCAAGGGCTGGTACCTCTTTTCAGCAGATGTTTTGTGAACGAAGATACAACCATTCAAACCAGCCTGAACCTCACTGTGGATCTGCAGTCCAACACTGTTTCAGACATCATGTTGAAACACAATTGTCAAACTAAGGAGATTCCAAGCACTATCCTGCCAGTGACTCATCCTTCTGGTTTTGAAAAAGATGACTCATGTATCTATGAAGATCTTGGTTCTTCAATCTCTGTCTAGATAGATGGGCTTTACCAGGCAGCAGGCACTGCACCAGAGACACGTAAACACGCGGTCTTGCATTTCCTGCCTTGGCACAGAAACTCAGACATTGCGGATTAATGGGCAATCGCGTTCGAATTTTTGTTGTGTATAGCTAAAAGATACGTTCACCAAAGGTGGCTGAATTTATGTGGCACTGGGGTTTTTGTTTGACGTGGCCTATTAGAGATGTTATGAAGTGGCTGTGAAGACAGGTTATCAGAAAGCTTTCTGAGTGGAAGAGAGGGAAGTGTTGGTTGCTGTGCTGTTTCCCTGTTTAATGGCTATAGGAACAAAGCACATCAGCTGCTTTAGGCTTTAGCAGAGTTACAGCCTCTGTGGCTTTCAGGCAGTGAAGCTGAGAATTGTTAGTCTTCAGAATAAAAAGACCTTCTAACAGCAGCTGTACAGAAGCTACGAAATGGAGTATTGTTTTCCTCAAGCATTATGTTTTTCTAGTCCCAATCCCATATCCACATTCCATGTGTAATTCCCTTTACACTGGCACAGAAACTTGAACGAGCAATGAAACTTTGTCTCTCCATGATAGTTCCCATGTTCGTTCGGGACCCGGATTATTGTGCACCACTGGCAAGCATGAGCAGAGATGCTCACAGGGCTCAGCCAGGCTGCTCTGCTGTGGCTCCGTGTGACATGCAGAAGTTCTAGTTGAGAGTGTGTCCATCCCTCTGAATCACCCAGCACAGCAGGAACTGCGTGTTAATGGTTGTATTCTTCTCAGAAGTGACTTTTTCATGATTCAGTCTGTTGGAATGATCTTGACTCACTTCTACAGCTCTTTTACATCCCTTTCTTCCTTAGAATTATTACTTTGCCTGTCACTTCGTAGTGCCAGAGCTTTTTAGCTCCTCAGTGAATGAGGACCCACCTTTTTTTTCCCCCTTTCCTTTTTAATTGCTAACAGACAGGAGTCTACCTCCTCAGAACAGCCTCCTCAAAGCATTCCTCTTGTCATCCACCCATGCTCTGAGTATCCCCACTGCTCTGGAGAGATCCAGGAACTAAGCATAGAGTTGTCAGTGGTTCCAAGTCCCACAAATGGAGGGAGCAAAGCCCACATCTGCAGAATCCTCCTTGTAACTGTGATGGGTGGCTTTTTTAGACCATGTTGGCCCAGTTGGTGTTCCAGGCTCATTCCACTGTAGTCCCTGGCTTGGCTTGTGTCTGCCATAGCCCCAGAGGCAGCAAACTGCAGGGGTCCTCAGCATCCTACTGCAGGATTTTGCCCACAGATCTCATGAGGGCATCCTGAGCAAAAAAAAAAAAACCCTGAGCAAAACATATGGACGAGTACAGCAACCGGTTGTCTGCAGCCACAAGTTCTGCTAAATTCCAAGGGCCCTAAGCCTCACAGCTGCTGCCAGGGCACTCTGGTAACACCTATAGAGAGTCAGGATCCTGAATGTATGGTTGACTCTTAAAAATGCCATGTCCCTCTCAGTACCTTTTTGTCTCTTACATGTTCTTGATATCTGACCTCCCTGACTCCTGCAGCCTCTTGACACTGAGGTGGAGGAACAACTCGAGTTGCTCCAGCCCTTTTTAGAGGTGTAGTTACTGCACAAAGTCTGTGATTTCCTCAGCTTCTTCCATTACAGGGACTGACTTAAAAGCGTGTCTTCCACGCTTTCTAGGATTAAGAAAAAGCTTTTCCAGCCTGCAGAGAATGCTTGTTGCTAAACAACCTGATTGGTGTATCATGAGACACAATCTATCCTACTCAGTTTGTACCTTTGGCAACATACTTACAGGTGTGTCTTTCTATGAAGTTGGTCTTCCTGACCAACCTTGGGATAGGACAAGGGGTAATGACTTCAAATTGAAAGAGGGTAGATTTAGATTAGAAATTAGGAAGAAAATCTTCACTCTGAGGGCAGTGAGACACTAGAACAGGGTGACCAAGGAAGCTGTGGATGCCCCATCTCTGGATGTGTTCAAGACCAGGTTGGATGGGGCTTTGAGCAACATGGTCTAGTGGGAGGTGTCCCTGCCTGTGTCAGGGGGGTTGGAACTGAATGACCTAACGGTCCCTTCCAACCCAAACCATTCTATGATTTGATGATTCTTGTTAACCACAGCATTATTTATGGGGAAAACATTGAAGATCCTACAGCAACTGTAGGACAATTAACTCATTTTTTCCTTCTGGATGCATCACGTTTATGAACTTCATTGCTTTCTCTGAATGTGAAACATTGTTTTTTAACATTCACAGGTCTAAGCCCTTTATCATTATCTCACAGATTTTTGTCTCCGCTGTGGAGTAACTGTGGGGGTTGGCCATCCCTTCTCAAATCCTTTTGACATGGCTAATGTGTTGTGCCAAGACTGATTTATATTAGCTGCGGTCATGCTGATTTTGTTGACTTCTGGTTGTTTCACCAGACCCTTAGCTGCATTAGGCTTGATGTTGGGAAGGTTTCCAGCACTGACGTATTGGCACGGCCAGCAGGAGCTCTGTGACTTCATTAAGCTGTGTGGCATTGCTGGAAAGCGGCAACAGTGCTGTTTGCTGAGGACCATGCTGGACTCTGGATCCTTGTACATATGAAGGCCTCTGTGATCTGCTTTTTAATGACTGTAACTTTGTAAGACAGGGCTTGAAATTGGACAATGTTACAATGTTGTTGAAACCTAGAATAATATAGTCAGAGAGGATCTTCAAAGGGGCTTTGGTCATCTAGTGTGGACCAGCGTGCTGAACCCAATGCTAACCTCAAGTTAAATGAAGATGATAAGGACTTTATCCAGTCAAGTTTTGATGGCATCCAGGGCCAGAGATCCCACCACCTCTCCAGGAAATCTGTTCCTCTGTTCCAACATCTTCGTTGTGAAGAACGTACACGCAAACAGCCACCCAAACACAGAAAAAGAGATTTTTAGTAGGAGCTGTAGTTACTTGAAAACATAATCCACAGGTATGGGTCCATTCTTTCTGTTGTCTTTCATCTACCAGCTCTTCTTCTGAATTGCAAGTTGAGAAACACTGAGGGCAGGGGTCAGAGCAGAGCATTGATGTGACAGCACCACGTAAAAGACAAAGCCATGAGCAGCTTTTCAGAGTACAGTTAAAGCTAGCAACAGACTTGGCAAACTCTAGGGCCCTTCTGTACCAAAACTGTGGGTTCCAGAGGAACTTGGATTGCTGGTGATAAAGCTCTTGTTCTTAGTTTCTGCACGTAGCCTTGTATTGGTGTGCTCAGAAAACAGCTGGTGTGGTTTCGTTCCAGCAATTTCACAGCAGTTTTCAGTGTGTGATCTTATTTAAATTTCACAGATCATTCTAAGTTTTTAAGGTTGTTTTTATATATATATATATATATACAAAGCTCATATTTTATTACGCATAGCCAAAACGCATGTGTGTGTTGGTGTGTATTTATACATTTATATTCATTGATACATTCGTCGTGGTGGAATAGCAGACAGAAAGAAGGGAGAGTGGATACGTTGCTGTTTCCTGTTAGCAGCGGGATTGTGTTTGTTGTTTTGTTTACGCACGTGGAAAATTAAGGCATGTTGAACAAGGAAAAAGCAAAGTGACACTTGGTAGCTTTTGCTGAGCTATGGTAAGTAGATCCCTGCTCATTCTGCGTATGTAAATATCTGGGGGGAAAACCAGTTTCCCTTTAAGTGAAATGATAATCTCAGGAGTCACAGAGCCTTGTGACTGATCACAAGTCTTAGAAGAGACTTCAAATCACTGAACCTAGCATTACATGGAGTTTCTTATTACTTACTGAATCTTAGGGATTGCAATGTTTAAAAAACCCCAACATACATTACCATATTGTAGCCATTTTCAAATGTAATTGGCAGCTGTTGTCATTAGACAATTAGATCTATTTCATTTTCTGGTTTAGATTGAATTAGTGCTTACTTGCAGCAAAGTTGGTGATGAAATGTTTTCCAGAGATAGGAGACTGGACAGTTTCTACAGAAACTAAGAGCTCTTTGTGTATCCTAGATCTTTCTCACTTTGTTCTGTTCATCCTTTTTTCTTGTTTTGTTTTTGGTTTATGTTTGGTTTTTTTTTTTTTCATGTAGCTGTGTCAAATTTAGATACAAGTTTGCCAGTGATTATTTGTATAGACTTTACACACCGGAGATTATTTTATATTTCTTATAGGAGGGCAGCTGCTCAACAGCAAGCAACACGTGTTCATTTGTTCATAGATATTCCTATATAGATAGTTCCATTTTAAAATGAGAAGGCTTCAAGATAGGCAAAGATTTGTAGGCATTTCCCAGATATTGGTAATGTTTTCTTAGCTTCTCAGTTTGTTAAACTGGTCTAAGTATATGCTGTCAGTGCACTTCAGTGATTTGTTTGTTCATGTTGCTGTAATGAAATACTTTATGTAAAAAAGATCAAATCCATGTGTGTAAATCAATCCTTCTTACCGTTCCTCAGATGCTTCGAGTCAGAGTTACTTTAGATGTGTTATTTCTTTGTCCACATTATCCTCCCCAAGTATTTGATGGAGAGAAAGGTTGGTTGTTTTCCATGTTCCAAGAGGAGAGATTCTAACACATGGGAGTCCTGAAGTAGTTTAATAGCTTGGAACGCCCGTGCTGACCTCATGGACAGAGCTGAGGTGTTGGAGATGCTGCCGGGAGGTTTCAGGGAGGAGGCAGAAGTGCTGTCCTGGCCACCCAGGCTAGCATCTGACTCACAGTGTCACTGGGAGCGTAGCATGGTCAGATGGCCAGAAGGAATGAGCCATGATGTTGGCTAAAGCAATTAAATTTCTTTGAAGAGAGTCAGAGGCCCTTACAAAGGACAAAGTACCAACAGGAAGAGGATGCTGCTGCTGGTCTGGCACCCACATGTGCGCTGGGGAAGCTTGTGCTACCCAAAATGAGTCTGCCAGTGCAGGACTCACAGCAACGTGATACCCAAGACTGATTTGTAGATATGGAAGTTGTGGGCATGTTTGTTTTCAGTAATTCCTGCAGTAGTTGGTGGTATCCTTTCTTTGAAAGGAAGGTCTTGTTCATGTGATACTGTTGGTGGATCTAATTGGTATTAGTTTCCTAAACAAGACTGGCTTTAAAAGGCTTTTGTTCTCTAACACGAAACTGTCAATGACTTCATTACAAGTTTTTTTTCAGGAGATTCCCAAATATAATAGACTGCATTTAATTAAAAAATGAATAACATGGGTTTGTTAGTAGGTCTCATGATCAGTTATGAAACAAGTGTAGCAAGCACATTGTCAAATCTTCATTTAGGAGGATGAAGTTTTTTTTCTTCCTGAAGAACATGTCTGGTATTTTGTCTCACGGGGCAGGAAAACTCAAAGTTCAATACAGGTCTCTCACAAGCTAACTTTCACAGTCCGTATGTATTTCTGTATCTTACATTACCTCTGGACACTAGATTGTTCTTGATCTTGACTTCAGACATCTGATTTTTCAGTAATGCTTCATTTTCTGGTAGCTGCCACGTACCATTTAGTGGTAGAATACACACTTAGCGTGTGTGGTAGAACAGGCACCTAGCGTTCTGGGATTTTGTGGCACTTGAAGCAAAGCACCCTGTGCCAGGGCCCTGTGCACATGCTCCTGGCAGGGGTGGGCTGTCCGTGCCCCAAGACCAGCTCTGCTGTGGCTGTCACCTTGGATGAGGCAGCTGTGGAAACAGTGGTGCCAGAGCTGCGAAGAGCCATGAGAAGCATCACTGCAGACATTCCTCCTCCTTTCTGAGGAGCCGTGTTTAAGCTGAGCCTTTGCATTTTGTCTCTTGAGCTACGCTACAGCTCTTCTCTGCCCAGCTACGTCCCACGCTGGTTTGCCTCTCCTGGCTGAGCCCCAGACCTGCCTCGTCACCTCAGGACTTCTTTGGTGTTCGTGGACTGTGGCTGACCCTGGTTTCTGTCACCGGACCTGCTCTGCTCTTCCTGTTTTGAGTCCCTGGGACCGCAGCCCTGGGCAGCGAGGGCACTGCCCCTGCCTCTGTTGTGGTCACCCTCAGCTCCTGACTTGCCTTCCTCTGCGGAGGCAGCTGCCCTTGCTGCTTCCTCACTTGGTTTTCTTTGCTCGTTCAGAAACAGGGAAGTGTTTTCTTTCTCTGCTCCCAGCATGAAAAAAAAGGTATAGAAAGATGAGCGTTGAAGGGGATACACACGGTTCTTTTCTCCCCCTGAAGCAGTGGCAGCCAACACATGCATGAGAGTACAGGCTTGCAGGATGCAGAACACGAAGGATTTTAAGGGCAAGTTAAGAACAATGTGAAAAGTCAGAGCTTTAATGCCACATCCATCTTAAGAGTATCACAGTGGGATAGCAAAGTAAAGACCGAGGTGTTGTCCTGTGTTCATCCCCGTGCGTTACCACGCGCTAACTGCCAACAGGAGTCAACGCGCCCCGGAGTTTGAGACACTCATTCCAGGTTTGTCGCAGTGTTTTACATCCACATCCTCTCCCCAGCCGGTGGAGATGCCACAATGACAGGGACAACATCCGTGGAAAAACCACCAGCCAACCAATGGGGTGCCTGTGGCCTGTCCATTTTCCATCTTCCCACCCTTGATGTCTGTTTTATGTGGCCGTTGCGAGCGAGTCCCAGTATAATTATAGATTATTACTGGGGTCATTGTACCTGTTCGCTTGAAGGTCAGGTACTTGTTTGCGATAGAGAGAACTCTCTATGTGGAAAAACAAACATCTCAATTGTTTCATAGAAAATTATATTTGGAAAGAAATGTTCTCGTTGAGCTTCTGAGGATAAAAATGCTATGTCTGCTTTGTGAGTCAGAAAAGAGCAGGGTTAAACTCTCAGGCCAACAAAAAGTAATGCAATAAAGACTGAATTTTATCTAATGCTGAAAACACCCACCAATTTCTTTCATTATCAGTGTGAACATTGGCACACGGTACTGCAAAACCAGGTTTAGAGCAAACGAATACATTTAGTGTGTCCTCGCTTTCTCTGAAGATGGGAGAGTACACGGAGAGAGGGAACTTCCCTTGCTGTAAATGGGAACAGTAAAAGCTTGTCCTTTCTAAGGGTGCGTAACAACGTCATCACGATGTCCTTTCTCCTCTTGCAGCGTCTAAGCTGGGAGCTGTTTTCAAGGAACATCAGTTTTGTAACTTCCAGAGTATTCACGTGTTAGTCAAAACTAGCCCTGCTTTTGTACCCCGGTTAATTTTGGACTCTACAGAACACAGAAAATTGTCCTTTGCCCATTTTCATTGCTCTCCGAAGATGGATGATGACACACTTCATGTATCTGTGGAGCTCTTAAGGTAGAAGTATTTATTAGTTAGCTTTTTTTTTTTATTATTGCAAACTGGCAAAGGAACAGAAAAAATCAAAAATCTTCTAAATTACTAAGAGTGTATTTCAGAAAAGCTGAGCAGAGATGGTGACAATGGTTACCTGAGCCATGTGGCTGCTCTGTAAGAAAAAGAACCATATGCTTGAAATGAAGAATCCCTTATTCAGTCAACTGGCTGTATCTAACAAGTCCTACAAGGTGAGGATCCCATCATCATCTGATGCCACCTTTTTTATATTTTTCTGCCATTCTGGCTCCTCTAATTAGGTGCTGCAAAGAAAATATCCATATATTACATAAATTTATTTTGGGATTACAAATGTATCTACAGATTGACAGCACGCTGGCTGGGGCAGTGAGCTGGGGAGAGTGGTTGCAGTTTAAACTGACGTACAGATGTTTTTTTGGTAGCTGTGTTGCAAGAGGACTGTTCTGTGGAGAATGACTGAGTCATTTCCTAATTGACGTGGGGTGGGCAGAAATTCCCCAGCCAACAAGTCAGCGTTGAGATTGTTCCATCTTAAGCTGACTTAATCCAATCTTTGGGTTTCAGCAAGCAGTTTTTTCCGAAATAGTTAAAATGTTTCAAATATATTTTCATTAAAAGATTTATTTTATATATATATATGCAATTTTGTCACCTCTGTAGTGTTATATACACAAAATTCAGCCCTGGTAGACACAGGGAAAACCTGGCTCTTCAGTTCAGCCTTCTTGAGCTGTTTCTGAACCCAGGTAGCTGCGGTGGCCCGGTGTGACAGATAGTTCTATGGTGTGACCTGGAGCTTGCTGGGAATTTGGTGGTGTGAACGATGTGGGCATGTACTTTGTACACTCAAAGTCAACACAGAATAGGTGCTCTGCTTGGTGCTGGAAAGTGCTTTTCAGTAGCAAAACTGGGGAAGAGTCTTACGTACCCCTCTGATGTAGGGTATGATCAATGAGTCAAATCTGTTACGGTTATGGGAGGGGATACTCAAGGTACTTGGGCTCAGTAGTGTCAGGGAACAACTGATTTTTATTTTTCTAGCCAAATGCTTTTTTTTCTTTTATTTCATCGCTTTTGATGACTTTCTATGACTTTGCCTGTTGCAACAGTTCTCCACCATGAGCGAGAAAAAATGTGAGGAGTTGACTCTCAATTTTTTTATTAAATAGTGTTATTAACATCTTATGAATGTTTACAAATATCTGCAGGGTGGGTGTCAAGTAGAAGGGTCCAGTCTCTTTTCAGTGGTGCCCTGGGATAGGATGAGAGGTAATGGTCACAAGCTGAAACACGGGGATTTCCACCTCAACATGAGGAAAAACTTCACTGTGAGAGTGACAGAGCCTGGCCCAGGCTGCCCAGAGAGGTTGTGGAGTCTCCTTCTCTGGACACTTTCAAGACCTGCCTGGATCTGTTCCTGTGTGGCCTGCCCTGGGTGACCCTGCTCTGGCAGGGGGGTTGGACTCGATGATCTCCAGAGGTCCCTTCCAACCCCTACCGTTCTATGATTCTATGATTATTTCACTGTTGTGTAATGTTGGTGGGCTACCCTGTGAACATTAGTTGAGAAGCAATATTTTATACAAACTTTGTATGATTATGGAAATGTACTTTCCAAAGGAAGATTAGACAGAAGTTGCTTTGCAGTAGTACTTATATGTGCCAACCTAACAAATGTGCTCAAAACTAATGTCAAATCTTAAGTCAAAACTTGTCAAACCACAGATGACTATTTGAAGCTTCTTTTTCTTCCACTAGCAGCAGAATGTGAAAGTGGGAAATCTCACAAGACTGCAGGTCTTACATGAAATTCTGCAAGATAGATACACATCTAAGAGAATAATGCTGTGCTATGAATACAGTGTGTCTGTCTGCCTTTTAGGAAGAATTGTGAAAAATATTATTTAGGCTATTGCTGTCTCATCAGAACAATAGAAACATTTTATTTCTTAGGTCTCATGACATCTTGCATACTCGGTATGAGAGTCTTGGGGTGATTATAGCTGCCTGAAGCTGTACTAAGCATAGAAGCATAAACATGTAGATAGAAGAGACTTTTAGAAATCTTGTATAATTCTTGCTTCTACGTGGAAGTAAAAAAAAGTCTGCTAGGCCATCACCTTTCACTCACTGGATGATTTCTTCTTAGAAAAGTAATTTATTTGCTTGTTTATTCCTGTCGATTTGCTTCTTTATTCCTCTGGTGCTCCTTTTTGTTCTTGGTCTGCCTACCAAGAAAGAATACTAATGCTTACAGTAAAAAAAAAATACATAAGAAAGCTCTGAAGGCACGTGAATCTTTATCTTTTGCTTTCTAGACGGTGGCTTTCATGCCTTTGGGTTAATATGACACACTAGATCTCCCACCCGTGCTGTAAATATTCCATCCTCTTGGTGCTATTTCCTGCTGCTTTAAATCCTTTGAATACAATAAAGAGCTGCCTGCTCTGCGTCTGAGGAAATGACAGAGAGAAAAAGTAGCTAAGATTAAGTTTAGGAGAGATTTACTGTAAAAACCTTTTCTTGAATGTTTAATGATTTTTGAAGAATGGTGCATTTCTTCTTTCTTCTTTTTTTTTTTTTTTTTTGTCTTTTGTATTTTCTGCTTTTATTTTGTATGGTGCATTAAGTAAATTGCTTGAAAGTCTCAATGTACTATATGTGATTTATAGACTTATAGATGTGGTTTTTGTAATGTAGTGTATTTTGGCCTTGGGTTAGATCCTGGGAAAGTATTAAAATGATAATCGCCAGTAATACTGCCCTTTTTGGCAAGGATTTGACTGGTGTTTAAAAATAACTTAATGTTTGTAAGCGCCAGAATGTTGATAGTGAGCTAGTGTGAGTTTGGGTTTTTAGTTCTTTTTTTCATTTTCCTCGCTAGCACTTACAATAATGATGTAAAATGTGTACAGAGCCTCTTTATCTTAAGCATCCCCAGAAAATCTGCAGCTGGTAAAAAGTATAAGTTAGGTAACGATTATTACAGGAATGATGAACCTGAAGTGAATCAAAGCAGTAGCACAAAAAGCCAAGCATCTGAAATTGGGTCAGGCTTTAGAAAACCCTTTTTTTTTTCCCTCAGATATTCATGAGCTTGAATTCTTTCATTTCCTCCTTAAAGCCCCAAGCCTTTTAGAATTCCTGGGGTTTGGTTTCTATTTTTTATTTACTTGATCTTTAAAGGCTAAAAATCTCCAACTTGAAAATGAACAAGCAAAAATCTTTAAACTCTGTTGCACAACTCTGGAATCGGGACTGTAAGGACCAGACTAAATTGCACAAATCTCTTGATGAAATCAGGAAAACTGGTAACTAATATTTCAAGTGCAATTGGAAAGATGCCTCAAGACAGAACAGGTTTTAGTATAAATATGAATAGATAGGTTTTTGCAAGCGCTGTGCTACAATTGTCTGTTGTGCTTGGTTGTCTTGAACCAACATCTGTGTATTTTAGGGGTTTCTCTTTATGTTTCCATTTTTTTTCAAGACAAGTTTTATTGGACTCCCAAGTAATACCTAGAACATACCATGTTACTGGAAGTATACATAATATTTGCATAATATTTCAGAAAACAAAAAAGAAAGGATAAGATGTATCCTCTTTATACTGGCAAAAATGGCATAGAGAACAGCAAAATAACAAGTGTCCTTGAATAGAGAGTCATCTGAAGAGTTAGATCTTTGTAATGAAGCCTCCTCTTCTTTGGGGGGGGGGGGGGGGGGGGGGGGGTGGGTGGTGGTGTGGAAATCAAAGTATTTTTTGTGAACCACTTGTGGATAGGACCCCATAAATTGAACCTTCATCTGGCAAAGGCAGAACACATTGGCATACTTTCTGCTTTTAGGAAGCAGTGTTTTTGTGATGCTGGTACGGACTGTCAGTTCTGGTGGAAACATCTCGTGCATTCCATAATTACTGAGAAGAGAGAGTGATCTGGATTTTAGAGTGTGACTCTACATAATATTTTAGACTGTTGGCTCCGTCAAACAGCAGCACAGCTGTGAGTCAAAGTATTTAATTGTTCAGACGAGGAAAACTTTATCAAACTAGTCAATATTAATCTTTTTCATAAGGTATCTACGTAACTCAGGAGTTCTCCCGACTATAGCAGAATCTTCCTAGGTGTGTTCCCCATTAGATCCAATCGTTTCTCCTTGCTGTCCTTCAAACATGATATGGTGCCATCCCATCTTCAGTTGAAGCTGAGTGTTTTCAAGCAGATCTTCTCCCTCTTAAGATACAGGCTTAGAAACAAGATGGGTGCATTTATGGTTGGTCCTGCACGATGTTTGGAGGTTCTTCAGTGCATTGCTGTCATCTGGGCAGATAATAGTAGAAAAAAATACAGGGTTTCAAGTAAGGTAACGGCTTATATTTGTTATTCACAAAAAAAAGGCAGGGATGGGACTTTTTGTTGGTAATGCTTTGCACTTTATTTGATGTCAACTGTACTTTTAAGACTATAAATTATCAGTTTATAAATTATGAACTGTCATGTGCAAATTGTTAATCTCTTTGCCAGGAAAATTCTTTATTGCCTGTTAGCCACACAGAACACCAGTCCCGTAAACAGTTTTATTCAAAAATACCCATGCATAAATATTTAATAACTTTCATATTTACATTTAAATAGCACATAACAATATCACTTATTCCATAAAGAGATAATATGCATGTGCATGAACTCATGCCCATGGAAAGATGCCATCTTAAGTAATGATAACACCAAATAAATACTGACAAATAAATAGCCTCTAAGACTCGGGTTTGCAAGGACAGCTTTTTTTTAAAATCATATATATATGATGATGAACCTCTCTATTTCTGTAAAAAGAAAATTCCTTATTTCTGTCTTTGCTGCTGCTCACAAGTTAGCTCATGGCCACCAGTCTGATAACTTTAGGCCAACTGCTGTTTCCATTACAACAGTAAAATTTAGAGAGAAATGTTGGCCTAAAAAATTCCAAACAGAACCATTAGTTCGGAAGGTGCCTCTGGTGAGTGCTCAGTTCAGACAAGTTTGCTCGAGGCTTTTTATCTAGTTAGGTTCTGAAAACCTCCGAGGGCAGTGGTTCCACGGCATCTCTGGACAGCCTGTTCCAGGACTTAGTTGTCCTCCAGATGGTTTTATTTTGTTTTGTTCTATTCAGTCTGAACCTCTCCTGTTTCACTTTATGATTGTTGCTTCTCGCTCTCACACTGCAATTCAGTGAAGAGCCTGGCTCTGCCTTCTTGATGACCACCTTGCAGGTATTAATTGATAAGCTGTGCTTAGCTCCCTCAAAATTTTCTCCAGCCTTGAAGATGCCCAGGTCCATCTGCCTCTCCTCTACTGGCAGATGCTTCAGCACCCAACCATCTAGAATAAAGCAAATAGAGACACTGTCATCCAGGGATTATTTTCCTTGTCTTTTTAATGCTTTGTTTTTTAAAAATATTTTTCAACAAACTATAGTTAAGAGACTGTAAAATAACAGTAAAGGGCTAATTAGAGCAGAGGAGGAGAGGCGAGCAGTGGGAATGAACACCTCCAGAACTTTGTGAAGTGGAGCAGAAAGGAGCCTATTCACAGCTGAAGCCTGGTCTGGGGAACTCACTGCTTTGAAGTGTGGCATTAGGAAGATGTAAGAACCTTACTATGATAAAGCCAAATTCTTAATGAGAAGGGGTTTTAAGCTTTTGAACCATCCAGTAATACAGGCTCTCCCGTGTTAAGGACTCCTGTAATATATCTTTTCCCGGAGACTTTCTTCGATTGCTCCGTCAGGGCTTTGTTTAAATAAGCTCTAAGAATAAGTGGAGACATACGAGATACATCAATAGGTTCGAATTAGTGCCTATGGAAACAGTATGTCATGTTGGGAAAGCAGCTTGTCAGCGAAACATCTTCTGCAGGAAGGTCTATGTGCTTCTGAAAACAAAAACCTTTGTCATTCATTCTGTTGTCACTTATTCTGATACTCTGTTCGTCTTCTGGTTTGAATTCTTTAAATTGATAGCATTCAAGGTGCTCCTGGGATTCACTGTTTTTTAGTACAGAGGCAAAGCAGTAGAGGTATTTGCTGTAATAAAATTGCTTCTTTACGTGAACAAAACAATCCTTGGTGTTGATTAGAAGTTAACCAAGCTTTTCTCCAATCCCTTTTTTTTTTTTTTTAAACAAGGAGGGAAGAAAAACCCCAATCCTATAGTGACATGTTCTTAACCTTCTTTCTTCCTGCTTGTGAAAAAGGATCTTTATGCTCTTGACCTTTCTGCCCTTGTAGGCACAGAGCAAAATCCCTAGTTGTGTTTCAAGTCAGTGTGTTTACTAACAAACTCTCTAATTAAAACCACCAGGAAATCCTGTTTGGTGCTATCTATTCTGTATACTTGTAACACTGATATTTAAATTGTATTCTTCATTAGGCAGAATATTTGCATATATTTCCAAATATATCATGCAACTATCATGCAACCAGAGCAGGGGGCCCAGGATCTCAGTGTCCAGGCGGGTTTGGAATCTCTCCAGAGAAGGAGACTCCACAGCCTCTCTGGGCAGCCTGGGACAGCCTCTGACACCCTCACAACAAAGAATTTTCTCCTCCTGTTCTGATGGGACCTCCTTGGTTCCAGTTTGTGCCCATTGCTCCTTGTCCTGTCACTGGGCACCACTAGCAAGAGTCTGGGCTCATCCTCTTGCCCCTGTGGACCCTTTAGGTATTGATCAGCATTGATGAGGTCCCCTCTCAGTCTTCTCTTCTCCAGGCTAAACAGCCCCAGGGCTCTCAGCCTTTCCTGGGCACAGAGATGCTCCAGGCCCCTCATCATCTTTGTAGCCTCCACTGGACTCTCCTTGCTTCTCTTGAACTGTGGATCCCAGAAGTGGACACAATAGTCCAGAGATGGCCTCCCTGGGGCAGAGTAGAGGGGGAGGAGAACCTCTCTTGACCTGCTGGTCACACTCTTCTTCACGCACCCTGGGAGATGTTGGCTTTCATGGCCATAAGGGCCCATTGCTGGCTCATGGTGAACTTGTCCACCAGCACTCCCTGGTCTTTCTCTGTAGAGCCGCTTTCCAGCAGGTCAGCCCCTCCCCTCTACTGGTGCAGGGGGTTATTCATCCGTGTGTGCAGGGCCTGACATTTTCCCTTGTTGAACTTCATTAGGTTCACCTCTGCCCAACTGTTCATCTTGTCCAGGTTGCTCTGAATGCAGCACAGCTCTCGTGTGTCAGCTGCTCCTCCCAGTTCTGTGTCATCATCAAACTGTCTGAGGGTAAACTCCATCCCCTCATCCAGGTCATTGAACAAGACAGGACCCAGAACTGACCCCTGGGGAGCTCTGCTGTCTCCAGGCCTCCAACTGGGCTCTGCACCACTGATCACAACCCTCTGAGCTCTGTCAGTCAGCCAGTTCTATGAACGCTCATCTTTCTCCTTGTTTTATCGTTGAAGAGGTGTGGAAGTTCACA
This sequence comes from Todiramphus chloris collaris, assembly GCA_025345505.1. Taxonomy (NCBI): domain Eukaryota; kingdom Metazoa; phylum Chordata; class Aves; order Coraciiformes; family Alcedinidae; genus Todiramphus; species Todiramphus chloris. Next base: position 4,839,777 of record JANVCC010000047.1, read on the forward strand.
TGTTCATCCATAATCTCACTAAGAGTTGATTTAAAAATCTTTTCCTGTTAAATGTCTAGAAATACTTGCTCTTTCGTTCCCTGTACAGCATCATTGATTTGAAAGCAATAGGATTATAAAGGTTCATTTTTTAACAGGCCTCATGGCTGCTCCTTGAAAAAACCTCACGCAGGCAAACAAAAAAAAAAGGAACATCAGGGATGTTAGTATATTAGATGTATCAGCTATGAACTCCCTAATTCTGGATAGCCATGAATTGCCTAAAAAGTAATCTCTGTGTTCTAGATGATCATTGTTTTCCCAATTAATTCCACATAATATTTTTGCAAGTCACATTCCATAAATGGCCCTGCTGGAAGTTCATGCTGTGCTTGAATTTAGGAGTTGCATCATCAGGCTGTAAAACACTCGCAAACAAGGCTTGCTAAAATTAAACATGAAAAAGAAAGCTGATTTTCACAAGCTCTGTGGAACTCACCTAATGCTTGAAATTTGTACCTGGTCCTAGCAGTTGGTAGTTAAGAAAAGCTTGCATAATTTCTTGTAATTATTCTTTTTAATTTGAAGCAAGCTGCTCCCAAACGCTGATGCTTAACAGCTGCTACCCTTTGCCATGGGGCTCCCAGCCCCTTCCTCTGGCCATGGTTAATAGTCACCTGGCGGAGGCCGGAGGGACAGTGTCCCTCGCTCGCTGTTGCACGCCGAAGAGGCTGCGGGAAGGGAACAGATGCCGGGTTTACTCTCTGGAGCTGACTGGGGAGAGCACGGAGCGCTGCCCCTGCACCGGCGTTGCTCTCGGCTGTCGGTCGCATCCTGGGTGCGGCTCTAAATCTGGCTGCTTATGTTCAAAGCCCTAAATGGGCTCAGACAGCGTTATCTCCAAGGCTGCCTGTCTTCTGTGTCGTAGCTTCTCCCACAGGGGTAAAGCTACTGAAGTACAGGTTTGGTCTCTACATTGTGAAATACTTGGGCATGAGAGAGCTGGATGCTTATGGTCTTCGGAGAAAACCAAACAATGACCCCGCTACGTTCTGGTGTAAAATTGCTCCTAATAAGCTTCTGGAGTAAACAGAGTAGGTTCAACTCTTTTTAAGTAAGCAGCTTAGTTTCAAAGCCTTGGCAGGGGATAGGTGGGGAAAATCGTTTGCTGCGGTAGGCGATGGTGTTTCTGCGTGCGCACTCACACGTGTGCGTACCCTGTGTGCCTGCATCTCAAGGCTTTAGTAACGTGCGCTAGGCACAGGGATATTTTCATAGATCTTTTTGAAGGAAGATCTGTGTGCAACACTATTTCTACACACAGGCGTGTTTAAAAAAAGGAAAGACTTAATAAGGTTGTAAATTTAGGAGCTGAAGAAGTAAGAATACCCATAATTGATGATGGCCTTGCAAGAGCAGTTTGTTTCCTTTCTGTGTTTGCATCAGCTCACAGGTTTTCCACGGCCATCCTGTGTTACAGTTGCAACACTGAAATTTGTTTTCGAAGAAGGGCTGACTGTGTTCTGGGCTTTATCATTATATTAATTGTTGTAATTTCAAAGGATTTTACAAATATATATTTTCATCATATGTTTTCATTTTGTTGTGCAGATCATCTAACATTAGGTTATATATTACCCAGAGCCTGTCTTTCAGAGTACTTCATGTTACACAGCACGTGAAGCGCAGAGAGCGTAGCTTCCACTGGTTTCCAGTTCAGCTCTGGTGGTTCAGAGCCTCTGCTACATTGACAATTCAGGCTGACAGGAAAAGAAAGGTATAAAATTTAGTGGGTAACTGTATGTGCAGCTGGTCTTGTGGGTATTTATAAAGGTCTACTCTGACTAAATGATGGAATGTTTTATTAAAGATAAGAAAAGTCATTCCCAAAACCAAAGCCATGGACACCCATGTACCTCTTAAACCAGTCTTCTAACTGGGGACTAAAGTTTTACCAATAAAAGGTTGCCTGAGTTTAACACAGTATATCCTATATATCTTCATTTTTTCCCATTAGGAGAGGGAACAGGGTGAAGAATAGTTTGAAGAGCATGGGGGTGGAAGAGAGAGGCCACACACTTCTGAAGTGTTCCTGGTCAGAAGTATCAGGGAGACAGACCTCTTTCCTTCTGCAAATATCTGCCAAGGAGAAGTCAAGTCCATGTGGAAGATTGTATTGTGCTTAGGGTCTGGGTTGAAGTTTTATAGGTGTCTTAATAGTAACACTTAGACACAGCTCATCTTTGTTAGCTCTCCCACCCTCCTTCCATTCTTCTTCATTTCACAAAATAAACCCCATGAACTCATGCATGTGACAGTTGGGAAACAGCAAAATCACTGTTGCCTATTCAATCACAACAGGCAATCTCTGTGCTCACACAGCAAGATTTTCACATGGCAGTCTACTGTCTCAAAGTGCAATGTGCTTTTAAAGCTTATGCTTCCTAGCAATGATCTAGTATCAGTAGAAATATCTTTGCTGAATCCTGGTCTGAGTATTCCTCTTAAAATAAAATGAACGAAGGTGTCCCTTGGGGGGGATGTTGTTGCCCTTTCATGGTTCACGCTATGCCAAAGGCACAGATTACAGATGTTTTTCTGTTTTGTTGGTTCTAATTAAATCTGATTAGTGTCTATAATTAACAGTGAGAGCAAGAGATCCAACAGATTTCTGCCCTTTAAAATTTTAAGAAGCCCTCTTTTATGATCTCTTTGCTTGGAGAAGCTATGAAAAAAGATACCTGCAATCTGAAACTAAAATTAGACACCTAACAAAGCCTGCGGGTTTGGGGACAGGAGAGGGAAGGAAAAAAAGACAGAGACAAGCCTGTGCTACTAACAGAAACTTTCTTTCTGTTTCCCTTTGCTCTTTGTTAGAATAGGGTACTGGAGAGACACTAAAGCTTTCTCCTCTCTTTTTAACTGCATTTATCTGAACTCTACCAGAGTTCAAGTTACAGCCAGCGCAAGATATCTGACCTTGACAGCCCGAAGTCCTGCAGAGCAGGTGTAGAGCACCTGAGATTGCATCTCACAGGCTGGGCATTGTGAAATAACTACAATAACTACTTGTAGAGTAGGTTTGTACATCAGTGCTGCTTTGTGAGTCAAGTCCTCATTAGAGCCCTTTATAGTCTCTTGTAGCGTAGCTCCAGCCTGGCAAAGTGTTCAAGGTGATGCTGGACAAATGCTGTCTGCTCAGATGTTATCTCCCCTTAGGAATAAACGCTTGAGAAGGATCTCTCTGGTAAAGGTCCGGGTGATGAAGTGGCTTAGAGCACTGCATCCACTTGTATTCCCAGTGCCATTTGTTTTAGGGACCATGGATCAAGTTAATGACGGGCTTTTCAGGTGCGTTTCACACAGGTGATCGATTTTCGCTTGGCCTTTTGGTTCCTTGCTTTCCCCCAGAGACTCAGCGGTGCAGTTTCACGTACACCTGGGCGGGTGTGTAAGGTGTGTGTTACTCTTCAGCACCCTGTACACCTGGGCAGGTGTGTAAGGGGAACGTTACCCTTCAGCACCCTGTACACCTGGGCGGGTGTGTAAGGGGTATGTTACTCTTCAGCACCCTGTACACCTGGGCGGGTGTGTAAGGGGTAC
>JANVCC010000047.1:4848358-4942043 GCA_025345505.1 Todiramphus chloris collaris
ACGTTACTCTTCAGCACCCTGTACATCTGGGCGGGTGTGTAAGGGGTATGTTACTCTTCAGCACCCTGTACATCTGGGCGGGTGTGTAAGGGGAACGTTACCCTTCAGCACCCTGTTGCCTTGCAGCCCTTCTCCCCTTTCCCACCGCTGGTTCTGATCCCTCAAGCGCTCCCTTACTGCTGTGTGTGGTACCACCACACATGCAGGTTTTCTGAGATGACCCGTTATCTGAGGGTTTACTTTCAAAAACGGGTATTTCCTGTAGGGGATGGGTTATCCCAGTTGAGGGTTATGTAGAAAAAACGTGGGATTTTTAATCTGCATGGGATTTTTAAGCTGCAGAAATGAACTTGGTGGTGCTGGTGGACGGGAAGCCAGACATGAGCAGACAGTGTGCTCTTGCAGCCCAGAAGGCCAATCGCATCCTGGGCTGCAACAAAAGAAGGGTGGCCAGCAGATTGAGAGAGGTGACTCTGTCACTTTACTTGGCTCTGGTGAGACCTCACCTGGAGTACTGTGTGCAGGTCTGGAGCCCTCAGTGCAGGAGGGACATGGACCTGATGGAGCGGGACCAGTGGAGGGCCATGACAGTGATCAGAGGGCTGGAGCTCCTCTCCTGTGCAGACAGGCTGAGGAGCTGGGGGTGTTCAGCCTGGAGAAGAGAAGGCTCTGGGCAGATCTAACAGCCACCTTCCAGTACCTGAAGGGGGCCTATGAGAAGGCAGGAAAGGGACTGTTTACAAAGCTCTGCAGTGACAGGATGAGGGACAACGGTTTTCAACTAGAGAAGAGCAGATTTAGATTGGATGTTAGAGACAAGTTCTTTACCGTGAGGGTGGTGGAACACTGGAGCAGGTTGCCCAGGGAGGTAGTTGAGGCCCCATCCCTCACCTCAAGGGGAGGCTTGACAAAGTTCTGGGTAACCTGCTCTAGTTGAGGATGTCCCTGCTCACTGCAGGGGGCCAGACTAGATGAACTTTAGAGGTTCCTTCCCCTTTAGAGGCCAAACCATTCTGTGATTCTAAAATTGCAAAGTCTATGGTATAAAGAGGAGGATTTTGGAAGAGCAGAGAGAGTTTATAAACCACTGCGAGACGAGATTAAAAAATATTACTATGTAGTGTCCAAACGATTCTGATAACATTTGTTTTCATGAAGCAAGTGCTTATTAGTGTTTCCAAGGTTCTGTAGGAAAGACAAAAGTAGTTTTCCTTTCTACCCTGAGGAACTTTTTGGTAGGGAATGTTTTTGCTCCACTATGTATTTTAATCAAGCACGTCACTTCTTGTTAGTAGTTCTTTTCATATGCTTCCTTTCCTGCCTTTTTAAGGTTATGAATGTCATTATTTAATTTTGCAGAGGAGAAGGGAAAAAATTAGAGGATTTAACTTGGCTTTCCTTGAGATGTCATTCTCCCAGTTGCTGACTGAGAAGTGTGAAGTAATTTAACCTTGGGGTGGAAAGAGGGACTAGATTTGGTGAGTGCAGAGAATCCAGAATCCCTCTGGCCTTGCTGAATCCCTTGTTTTAGGTACTAGAAGGTGTAACCACCTTCTGGTTGTAGAAATGGCCAAGATGTGGTAAATTCCTCTCCTTGCATCACTCCCATCTCACAGTCTTCTGCTCAGCAAGCAGGGACTCAGGAGAGAGGAGATCCCCGACTATGTCGGTGAAAAGAGTTCTGTACAGGAAGGTTGTGGCTTGGGAGATTGTAATTACAGTGTCTTAATTATTCACATGATGTTGTAAATGTTTAGCATAGAACTATAACCTTATTTCACCCATATTTCATCATGTGTGGTCCCACAGAAATTGGGCCTGCAATAAGAAATGTAGCTGTCCTAAAAGGAGACAAATAGATTGCTGAAAAACAATATATGCATACTTTGGTATTTATATCTCTATATATACAAATATTTGTCATTAATGTTAAACTGCCTGTTTGTTTTTAATTTGTTGGTTGATTGGTTGGGTTTTTTTAACTTAAAGTATCCATTGCCCAGTCTGGGTATGATTTCTTTCACAAAGGGTAAAGATGAGTGGGTAGAAGGTGCTGGTTTGAACTGCAGTACAGGTCTACCCTGTGTTATTTCACTGTTTAATATCCAAGAAAATATACTGATGTTAAAGGAGAAAAACCAGGCTATTTTATTTAGAACGTCTGAATTATTGACATTTCTGGTTTTCAAAGAAATTTTAACTCTTCCACTTGTTCTGCTGGATTTAAAATATTTTGTAATGGTGATAAGCATCCACTCCATGGTTTTTAAGACTTTCAGAATCAGAGTGGAGGCAGAAGTCTAGTATTTTTTTCATTGGATTTCATGTACTTCATAAAAAGTGGTGAAATGCATCGTCTTGCTCTGTGCCTACGGGAGGAGAAAGGTTTGCAAAATAGGGCTGTGGTTTTCATCTTCAAGAAAATTCTCCTGTTCTGTCACTATTTTCACTTCTGCTGCAAGGGAATATTTTTAAAGGGATTTCTGAAGTATTTTATTTTACCTAATCTATATGCTTTTTCCAATATACTTTGTGATAAAGGTGAAGGATGTAAAATATCTTCTTCTCCCTCTCTTTCTTTCTTCACCCTTGTTTTTTTCCCCTTTCTTTCTTCCCTTCCTTCCCCCCCTTTCTTTCCCTCTTCTTTCCTTTCCTTTTTACTCCCTTTCTGAAAGTGCTGAGCCCAGTAGAATGTTTTCACATTGATGTGCTAACTCACAGACAGAGACACTAGAGATGGTAGCAGCCTGTCTCCCCTCCCAGCACTGTATCCAGCCATGAGAATATTCATCCTCCTTCGGTTAGGGGAAGGATGTTCAGTGGGTGCTGCCAGCTCTTCATTGCAGGGTCCAAGCGCTGGCCCAGACGTCCCCGAAGTGCAGCCACCTGCCATAAATTCCCATTGGGACAGAAACTAAAGCCCGACTGCGTCTGAGCTGCCCAGCTAAGCCCACGGGTTTCGCATTACAGACAACTCTCCGAGACACCGTTACTCTTTCGGTACCAGCTTCATAGTCTTGTGGTTATTTGATGTCTTTTCGGTTGTCCTTAGTCTCGCACTGAAGTCACTTACAGCGTTTCAAGTCTCAGCTCACTGGGTTGCAGTACCAAACAGCTTGCTGTGTAGAGTGGGGAAGTTGGTGTTGAGGAGCCAGTGTCCATGGAACACATCTCCCAAGTGCTTTATTTCAGTGCTCAGCTCTTAGGCTGAGCGTACCATCCGCAAAATGGTGAGTACCTTAGGTGACCTTCTGGATTTCATCTCCTGTTTGAGCTTCATCCCAAAGGAGCCACATTTTGCACAGCAAAAAATGCAGCCCAAAATCTCAAGAGGGGGACAGTGGGGAGGTTCACTTCAAAAGCACGGTGCTGCTCTGTCAATGTCAGATCCTCCCAAGGGGGGATGTAGTTAGTCAGAATAATCTGTTCTAGTAAGGGTAACAAAAGCCCATGTTGTTTGAAAACTGAAGTGCTGTAGTCCCCTTTGGTGACTGTGGGTGCTTTAGCCAAGCATGCGCTACCTCAGTTTAGCAACCCACACTTAAGTCTGGGTGTAAGAATGTATTTTCTGTGCATTTATAATTCGTGAGCAATTACTTTGTAATTAGTGAGTTGTAGAAGAAAATCTGTCTTGCAGGTCCAGTGTTTGTTTAATGCTGTAGCCCAAAAATGGGACTGGACACGATACATAAATGTGGGCCCTCGGTAAAGAATGCTGCAAAATTGGTCCATGTTGGTAGCAGACCTGGTCTGATAATCATCTCAGGTCTCCTCTCCTAGGTTTAATGGCTGCTGTTCCCCAGAAAACAGTGGCAAGTGGTCTGCTGTGAACAGCTGAAGGTTAACATCTGACCAGAAATGTTTAAACTTTGGAAAAGAGCAAAATTGGAGAGATACAGATTTGATAAGGAATTGTTGGATGGTTGCATGTGGAGGGTAGTGGTCAAAGGCTCAATATCTACATGGAGATGCATGACAAGTGGTGTCCCTCAGCAGTCTGTAGTGGGACCAGTATTAGTTAATATCTTGACCAGAAGTAGTTAGTATTAATGATGTGGACAGTGAGATTGAAGGCACCTGCCGCAAGTCTGCAGATGACACCAAGCTGAGTGGTGAATTTCTTACACGTGAGGGATGAGATGTCATCCAGAAGGACCTGGACAAGCTGGAGAAGTGAGTCCATGTGAACCTTATGAGGTTCAACAAGGGCCATTGCAAGCTCCTGCACCTAGGTCAGGGCAATCCCAAGTATTAGTACAGGCTAGGGGATGAAAGGAGTGAGACCTGGTAAGACACTCCCCTGCAGTGCTGGGTCCAGCTCGGGAGTGCTCAGCACAGCAGAGACAGGGACCTGTTGGAGCAGGGCCAGAGGAGCCCCAGCAATGCTGGGAGGGCTGGAACCCCTCTGCTGGGAGGCCAGGCTGGGAGAGATGGGGGGGTTCAGCCTGCAGAGGAGAAGGCTCTGGGGAGACCTTCTGGTGGTCTTTCAGTACTTTAAGGGGCCTGTCAGAAAGATGAGGAGGGACTTTTTATCAGGGTCTGTTGTGACAGGACAAGGGGTGATGGGTTTAAACTAAAAGAAGGGAGATTTAAACTAGATAGAAGGAAGAAATACTTTACACTGAGGGTGGTTAGACCCTGTCCCAGGGTGCCCAGAGAGTTGATAGAAACCCCATCTCTGGTGAGGTTGGCCGGGGCTCTGAGCAACCTGCTCAGTTGCAGATGTCCCTGCTCAGTGCAGAAGGTTGGACTCAGTGACCTTGAAAGGTCCCTTCCAATCCAAACCAGTCTACGAATCTATGAAAATACTCTAAGAGAAAATGAATTTCACAGTAAGATGAGATTTGGAGCAAGCAGCTGTAAATCAATCTAGAAAAATCAGCTTTAGTCAAATGAGTGAGAGATCTGGACAGATATCATGTCTCCTCAAAGAATATTAAGTCTTGCCCTCAGTTGAAAATTGCTCAGGAATTGTTACAGGCTGTAGCTGCAGTGGCTGCTGGCCATCCTGCCTAACATTTCAGATTTCATACAGTGCTCTCATATGAGCAGCAACTACTGAAGCATCTGCTCCTTGGAAGAGGTTTCTCCCTGAGGCCGTGCTTTCTAGTGAGCTGCAATCACAATTGGAGGTGTACCTTCTGCAGAAGAAAAAAATACTCTTTTTTTCCCTTTAATTTTTTTTTTTTTTTGGTCAAGTTTCTAGGTCAGGCACTTAAATAGTCCCATTGGTTGGTCAAGTCATGGAATAAATGTTTTAGCTGGGAGGTATTTTTAAAATGATTATAAACATTTGTTACATCAGTTTGATCATCTAAAAATAGAGAGCTTTCTGGAACAGAGAAAAGCTTAATTTCTTCTGGTAGAATACTTTATATTAGCTTAATTAGATAAGGGCAATGAGCAGGGAGGGTTGTGTTTCCAGCCTGCTTCTTCCTTTGCACGTTGGCTTTGTTGGGATGTCATATATTACTCCAGGAAAACACCCCTAAGTGTAATGGAAAAATCCTTAGAAGATTTATTTTAATTTTATTAGTTTAAAAATAAAACCAACTGAGAACTGTAAAAGCAAACACTGTACTTGGAGGATTTTGCTCCACTTTAAAACCTCTTTTAATGTTTTTAGATTGCTCTTACTAATAAACATTAGCTTAAAATAATGTTCTGATTTGAGTTAGGCTTTTTCATTTTCTTCTGCCTTGCTTTTGGTTGACTTGATTCACCTTTATGTAATAATTTTAAAGCAACCAAATGTTTGTGTCATTTTGTTGGTTTGGGGTTTTTTTTGATCTTAAGTATACAAAGCAAAATCTCCTAACATTTCCTCCTCCCAGCTGTAACTGTCATAATCAGTATTAGGTAAAAAGCAATGTTCATGGGCAAAATGGGAGATCAGGGAAGACTATTATAAAAATGTGGGAAAACTGTCAGAGAAAGGACTGTATTTACACCAAGCATTTTATCTAAAACTATTACAGAGTTACGGCAAACAGTCATTCTGCCACTCCTTTTTAAGGCCAATGTAAGCCCTTCCAGTTAAAATAGACATTTCTTTTATCTGTGAGTGTAGCTTTGAGGTTTCTGCAGTGCTGTGCTTTCTTTTGGCCTGAAGCCCAAGCTGATGTGTGGGTACCACCAGTGTGCGTATGGACACGCGTAGAGAGTGCGTACTGTAGCATTGAGAGGTGGGTTTCAGGTTTGTTGCTTTTTTTTAATTATTATTTTCTTTCCCTCAACTGATCAGGAAAGCAAGGCTTTTGTTTCGGCAAAGTGAGTTTTATCTGGCAGCCCGGTTTGATCTGTGGTGGTAGAGGAGACCTGAAGATGCCACCCACCCATGGTTTGCTAATGAATAGTTACTCCTTAAAACCAACGTGCTCTGAAATGGTGTCATTACAGTTTGTCTGACACTGACTTGTGGTCCCAATCCTTACAAAAGTCTCCCCTTTGTGAGGTTTCTCCTCTGCATTTAACTAACATGCAAACGAACACTTACATGTCGCTGCCTGTTTGGTAGTTTACGTGAGAAGGGTAGTACGGCTGGACAAGGGAGAAGAATAATCCTGGCAAAAGGCTTGGTGAGAGGAAAATAAAAACAAATTCTGCCATCAGTCTGAGCTCCAGGATTCACAGATAGAAATTGTTCACTGGCATTTGAGAAACTGAATGTTTGGTTCCCTGGAGGTAGTTGAGTAGATGCTCTTTCAAACTGATTTGATTGAAGATCCTTCAAGAGAACTGATGACTCTGCTCATTCAGTGAAAGAAATCTAGGCTTATGTTTGTAATACAATCATATTTTTCTTTCATTCTTACATTTCTTTAACTTTTGGGAGGTTACAAAATAAGAGAAAGAGAAAAAAGATTCTGCAGTGGAACCAAATGTATGTCTCTCCAGTTGAAGGAGGTTACTCTTGAGTCAGTTGTTTTTTGGCGAGGCAGGGATGGTTTTGCTGTTCCAAAGCTGCAGTTCCTATGGAAGTCCAGCAGAATTTAGTGTTCCTTCTGTAGTTGTAGAACAATAGAATGCTTGGGCTTGGAAGGGACCTTTAAGGGTCACCTTGTCCAATCCCCTGGAGTGAGTAGGGGCATTGTGATTATTACATTGCTTTTCTTTTTTTTTTTTTTTTTTTTTTTTTTTTTAAATATGTATTTGTTTTTATTCCCTTCAGGAAAATGATTTAACTTGTTAGAGAACTAGCTGAAGAAACATATGATAGAGTTTGTAAAATGTTAAAATCTTGGAAGGATATTAAAAATAATTAGGGATTCTTTATTAAATTAAGGATCAAAATTTAAAGCTACAATGTCCAAAATCATTAAAACCTTGCTCTTGTTCCTATTTCATAAACTTCAAGACATTCATTCTCTAGAGTGTAGACTGTAGATATAATTACATTGGTATAACAAGACAAAGGGATGATGCTGTCAGAATGTATTTCCTGGGAAGTTCAGAGCAATCTGATGGTCTCATTTTCGTAGCTATTTTTCTCTGGCTACCTGTGCTACTTACATTTAAATAAATCTCTCTTACATCTTGCTTTATAGTCTCAAAGAAGAGCGGGTTTGTGTTGCACTGCACCCAGCTGATAAGCCTGAGCCTCAGGCATGTACTTTTCTTCATTTTTCCTTCCTTGAGTTTACAGGGAACAAAAAAATCATAGGGAAAAGTGGATGATTAGAGGCACTTCCAGCTGAGTTTGAGCCTGTGTGCGTGACGTGCGGAAATATCATTTAGACTTGCACAGCACTTCTCATCCAGAGCTTTGAAAATGGGTCAATATCCTCACAGGACAGGCGGTGAAACTCTTGGAGGAGAGGAGAAAGGGCCAGGGTGAGGCTTCACAAGAGGTGAACTGCTAGGAAAACCCGCCAGGACCTTCAGCCCTGTGCGCTCCCCACCTCTGCAGCTGGCTCCAGTGCTGGGTGGAGGCAGCAGTGCCTTCTGTTGAACCGTGTCGCTGGGAAGAGCAGCTCACCTGATTTTGGAGGGGAGTCTGGAAGGGTAGAGGTGAGACTAGATTTAGGATTTTCATTCTTTAGCTGTTTTGTGTGAGGTTGTGCAGGCCCCTGTATTCTGACTTGCAGGGCCTGTGGCAACACTTAACCCGGAAATGATAAACTCTGAATTACACTGGATATTTTACCCACCAAAGAAGTGTGGTAATGTCAAAGGAAACTCACCACAGTATGAACGTTGTGCCTTGACTTGCTTTTTACAGGCAGGGATCCCATTCTGTCATTCAAAGGATGCTAACGTGGCTAGAAAGACAGGGTAATACTGCAGCATTATTTCAACTTCCAACGCATGAGAAATCCAAGGGGATTTCTACTCCCTGGACGACTGAGCTCAGCTCTGTTCTTTGCAAGGCAGCAAGGAAGCCCTGAGGAGCTTGTGAAGCCTTGATCCAAGGATGAATCATGCAGGACCGCATTACAGTTGTCCTGTAGTGGTCCTGTGGATGTGGCAGGTCGCTCTGCCCCAGTGTTCCCCCTTCCATGCTACCACATCACCTCCAGTACGCACCTCTATGTATCTTGCTTTTCCTTGGGCTTGAGGACAGGAGAACGGCTGGTACAGGAACTGTCTTTAGCACATCCAGTAACAAGGTCTCAGCACGAGAGAAACTCAGGATCGGCTCTCGTAGGACTCATTTTATGAGACTCTCATGTTTCCCAAGCAGTGCAAAATGCACTGAATAGGGCTGAGAAATGCACTGTAGATCTTGAGGCAGCAAGTCTAGTTAATTGATATGCAAATACTTTTTTTTTTTTTAAAGAAAAACTCTACTACTTCAGCCTTTTTTCTGTTCCCAAGTACCTGAGCAGCTTACATGGATTTAAGTGTTGGAATTATCCCTCTCAACCAATGGCTGGATATTTAGTCACTTGGCTGCTATCTAAGCAGCTAAATGAATTATCTAGATAATATCCCCACTCTATTAGAAGGCCAAGTGCTGAGCATTATAGAAAATCTGTGTGATACAGGTTTCTGCAGAGAGACAGAGTTAGGAATGCTTTGGGTCTGGGTGTTTTTATAAAGCTAAGCATAAAATGAATATGAATTATTTCTTTTGCAATAGCATAGCACTTCTGAACTGTGACTGTGAGTAAAGCTCTGTCACCATTGCTGTATGTGGATATTGAAATTATTGGCAGAGAGCAATAAAACAAGGCTCAGCAATTCATAATCTAGGACTATGACTGTCCCATTAAGGATAATAAACTGTCAGAGATCAGCACTTTGATGACTTTGGGAGCTGGCAAGTGCTAGAATATCTTGAAATAAGGTACTTAATGTCTGCGGTACAAATTGTATGGTTTATCTGTCAATAACTTTTAACTGTAATACAGGTCTGGCTTAATATGGATTTCTTCTGGGGGGGATTTCAGTGTTCAGTAGGAAATAGAAATAAAAAACTGAGAGTGTTATTTCATAAATGGATTCTCTGGGGTTTTGCAGCCCGAAGAGCACATAGCGAGGTTTTTGCTGAGGCTCAGCCATGCGTTCTATTGCTCTTTGGTTTAGGGTAAGTGAGCCTTCCATGCTGTGATTGTATCTGCATTTCAGAGCTCAAAAATAATGTCAAGCTTATATCTCCTTATGAGCAGATAACTTGTCAACAGTGCCTGCTGGTGCTTTCTTGAATTATTCTAGCAAATGCCAGTCTTTCCAACGTGCAGGTAATCGTGCAGTAATTCCCTTTGCTTGTTACTAAAATGTTTTATGTTTGATTAGACACTCAGTCTTGGAGTATTTGTTTGAATGCCAGTGATCCACATGGTTGTATCCACTGTTGCTGCTTATGGGACAGTGGGTGTAGAAGAATATTTTTAAAATCAGGAGCTTTGCAGAGTCTTTGTCAGCCTGGAGTGTTATGTTTGTATGACATAGAGGTCATACGGGACGTAAATGAATGGTGCTCTGGCTCATTAGTAACTCCTTGGACTGTTGTGATAGTCCATGTGAAAACTCACCTATTTAATGATCAGATCTGTAAAGGCAAGTTCTAGTTTCCTTGCACGTCCGACTAAAAAAGAACCTCTCCATAAGAGTTTTGAATTTTTTGGCTTTTTCCTCACTGTCTGTATGCGTGAATCCCCACTGGCTTCTCTGGGAAAGAAGTCACACATAGATACCTGCCTACATATGGCTGAGTGCTCTTCCACAAGGCAGAGCAGGTAGCTGTGCACGGTTCATCTTGGGCAGCTATGTAATAAATAGCAACACTGCAAGGACATCTTTGAAGTTTCTCCTTCGGCATGGATGAAAAGGACACCTTCTTTATCGGTGGCTATTTGACTTCCCATCAATATTCAGTACCTTTAAGACAAGTAGCATTAAAATTGCCCTGTTTTGTGTGTGGCTAATAAATATTCCAGCCACTAGAAAGCAGCAGCCTATGTCAGCCTTCTTTTGTGGCACATCACTTGAAAAAGGACCGGTTGTGTGGTTACCTTGGGACTTGTTTCTTGTCACTGAGTTTAGCCTTGAAATCTTGGAATTCTGACAATTTGACTGACCAGAGAAGTCTGTTAGGAGTCAGAACATACTATTTCTTTCAGAACTGGAAGAAGATAGATTTTAGGAAAACTATGGTTAAACCGGAAGAGTCGTCACGTTCCCAACTCCGTGTGACTTTGTTCAGGTGCTTCCTCTGTCTCTCTGAAGTTCGTCGTCTGTGAAATGCTTGAAAGGCACACAAACCTCTGGCCAATACGGTGAAACCAGCCTAACACACACATGCAAATGTAGATCTTGAACTAACCCAGAATTTGTATTTAAAAGAGTAGTTTTCATTGTACAGGTATTTTGTTTGCTTGGCTTTTGTAGTTGTTAATTTTGGGCAAAATAAGTGTGAGAAAGTTCTTGACTCACAGGAGAAGAAATGGTTCATGGATGTTTACTCACTTGACTTTCTGAATTAATTAAATGGGGGCCAAGCCAGTAGCAGGCAACTGTAGTGGTTTAAATGAAATCTGTGTGGGAAGGCTGAGAAGTCAGTGCAGACTGACTTTTTGAGTAGATTAGTTGAACTGTGTACATACATTGAATAAAAGTGGCATTGATTTTGCATTGCTTTGTGACTACCATAAATTGAACTGAATCGATGCTCTGTAAGCGTTTTATTCTCTTCCTTATCTAGCTTGTCTGGCAGACCATGGGCAGGTTTGCTAGATCAGCCAAATTTAAACCAGTCACACACAAATTCTCAGGATCAGAGCTTCTGAGCTAATTTCACTCTCCTTTGTACCATTTTTCCTTGAGCTGGTCACTTCTCTCTCTCACTATAAAATCTTTTGCTGTAGTTAATCTGATACTCTTGTATAATCTCAGTAAAGCTTTATTCAAACGGCCGATGCAGCAAACAGCAGTTTCTGCCTCTTACACCATTTGACCCCATTGGAGTTTCTGTGGCCTGGTTATGGTTTTGGTAGTCAGCTAAAGTCTTTGCTCCTTCTGTTGACTTACTCAGGGAGTTCACCTGATTGATTTCTATTTCTATATAAAGCATTGGATAGACATTTAACTATAACTTATCAGTATGTAAAAAAAAAAACAAACCCACAACACACACACAAAAAAACCCCAACAACACAAAAAAATTAACAAAAAAAAAAGCCAAGAAAAGAAAACCAACCAACCAAAAAACCCCACACAACAATAAAAAACATTCACATACAAAAAACCCAAACCAAACCAAAAATCAAACCCAGCCTTTCTACGGACCTGACTTTATGTAGCAAGTCAGCAATACTGAAGGGTTACATGTGATGAAAAGAATAGTAATTGATTTGGTTGGGTAAATGTTGTATTAAATGATTCTAATGTAATAATACTGCCTTTTCATTTATCAGATTGATACTGAGTCCAAATTTCTCTTTAAAAAAAGTACCTCTTATGTGTAAGAAGCATTACTCTGAGGAGTATTAGCAGATTGATGGCTGTGGTGTACATGAGAAGGGAACTAGAACAAAGGTTTGTGACATGGTTTGATTTTGTGTCCTTAAGATAAAACCCCCCTATATTTTCCTTCTATTTTGAAACAGCATTTCCATAGTCCTTGGGGCTTTCACAAACTTAGTTTGAATGTACTTAATTCTGAAGACCCTAAGAATTGGAATGAAGTCTTTGTGCAAATTGTCTTTAGAGACTGTGATAATAAAATGTTTCTTAAAAAAATTAAGAAGAGATACTGTGCCTAAAATCCTACATAGGTAGGCTGTTTTAAGGCAATTTTCAGATAGTTTGAAGCCTACAGTAGGGAAATGTAACAACATCCCCATTCTGCCTGTTTGTTTCATCAGCATCGTATTCCAACCTTAGAACTATTAATGTCATCTCCATCTCTGCCATTTCCTTAACTGGGATCAGGACAATATGCCCTGTATTGAAAACTGTGATATGAATAAAGGTGTGTTGAAGAACTTTCAAATGACTTTCACCATCTGTGTTACTTAATTATTGCACCTAATTCTTGTGCTGGAGCTTCAGCTATTGCTAGAGTCTCCACAGTTAAATCAGGGGATTTAATTTTGTTTTTCTCTGGGGATGAACTGTCACTTTGGTGAAATTCCTTCAGGCTGGATAAATTCCTTAATAACAGAGTAACAATTTGTCTTAATCTTGGGGATTATAGTGTGTGAACAAAACTAGAAGAAAATGAGGAGTTTGTTTCAATATTTCAATGCAGTAGATAAAATGTAAGTTGAGACTGATACAATGGAATAAATTCTGCTTTCATTTATGCTAATAAATGATGGCTCTCCTTTGATAATATCTATAGTGAAACTTGATCAACAACTGAAAACGTGTTTCTAATTACCAGAACTTTTGAATAAGTTGGAGAGTTATATTACACTAGAGCCTTAATAAAATTAGAATTAAATTGCAGGTACTTTACTAGAGGCAACCGAGTCCAACAACATTTAACTGCTTAATTTTTTACGTGTTCACTTGGGGACACACACACACACAAAATAAGCTAGAATCCTCTTTGTATGTTTTCAGTTTGATCTGTGTCTTTGATCGGGAGTTCTTCCACTGTATCTCTTTAATGCATACCTGAATAGTAGAAAGAATTCAGTAAGTAGGTCTCTCTACCCACTTAGTGCATTCAAAGACTCACGAGTATAAAATAATTTCGAAAAAGATCTCCCCTGAGAAGCTTTCCTAACTCTGAACGTATCTAGTGCAGACTGAATCTTTTTAAAAGGGTGTATTTAATTTCCTTTCATATTTATTTCTTATTCCTTTCATATTTATTTTCCATTAGACCCGACATACTCCGATTTTTTTTTTCTTTGCTGTTATTACCGCCTTGTCTGAAATAGCAAGGCTCATTATATTGCAGAAAGCAGTATCTCATTATTTCAGTAGCAAACCAACATCACCCAGAAGTTAAATAATCCTATATCTTATGTCTGTTTTCTTTGGAAACGAGTGATTCATCTGACACATTAGAAATATTCCAAACCCTTGCTGATTATCTAGAAGCACCTGGAAGTTTTTTTCCACTGTTCTCATTTGACAGTCTGTTGCAAGTTGCTCTGATTTAGTGAAGGTCACATTTGAATTTAGCAATGTCCTAGCTATTAAAACCTGGGTAATGTTGGCCTGTTTCCACTGGGGAATGCAGTGGTAAAAACTGTTCATGTACCTGAGGTATGTGGTGACAGCAGGGCCACTCCTACAGCAGCCTGTTTGGACACACACTCTTCCATGAGGTGCTCCTGAGAGTTATGTAGGGCACCTAAGGATGAGGTAAATAACTGAAAAGAGTACTTCAGTTTATCCTAACCCTGCTGTTTCTTCCCACTTCCTAAAAGCCTGGTCTCTTACAGTTCCAGAATTGGATACTGCAAAAACACCAAATTCCAAAGGGAAATGATAAGCAGAGCAATAGTTTGCGGCTTCTGTCACCTAGCTGGAGAGAAAAATGGGCTTACAGAAAAGTTTACCATGCCTGTCTTTTGGACTGTATTACAGAATTTTCTCCCAAGAGCTTGCATGTGTTTTCAAGTCTTCTCCTAATGAGCTACAGAAAACCCAAGATACATACCCCTCGACTTCAAGGGTGTCCGTGGGTATGTTTACGCTGCGTGTTGTGACTGCAGAAGCACAGCGTGGAGCTCCTGGCAGGCGACTGTAGAGTCAGCAGCAGGCCGGGTTGGTCTCTGCAGGCTGCCTAACAGCAGGGCTGGTGGCAGAGAGGAGCTGTGCCTTCAGGAGTGCCACAGCTGCCACCGGCTCCGGGCTCTCTGTCCCTAAGGCAGAGTCATTCCCTTCATAAGGTGTGTTGGAGATCTGCTTAAAAAGCATAATAATTGCAGTGTAGTTTTTTTAATAAAAAATGTCTTAGAAGTAATAAAATGGACAGTGCAGTAATAATGCAGACACTGTTGTGACTGGTTGCTGTATCTCAGCTCCCCGGGGGAAAGTTCAAAGTTAGTCAACTCACCCTAGGAGCTGGAGCTTTACGACATCTTCAATCCCAGTGTAGGGATACAAAACCTGAGTGGCTTTTGGAGGACAGGACAGCTTTAGAGAGGGATAAGTATTTGAGCTGAGGAAAAAAAAACCCAAAAGCAAGCCCTTTGCTACTGGAAGGACAAGACTGTCAGGCTTCATTGCATTGTCTAAAAATGGGACAGAAGCTCAGACAGTGTCCGGTTGTGTGCGTGGTGAGTGGGGGAATGGTCTGAGGGCTCTGCCTCTTCTCATCTACACTCCAGCAGGAGTCAGGGATATACATATATATGCTGGGGGGGGAATTCTTCTCTGAAATAATAACAACACTAAAAAAAAAAATAGATCAAGTGCAGTACTCAAAGTCATTTCACTCAAGACTTATGCAAGTCTCACACGTTTGGTGCCTATACAAAGGCTGTGTATCTGCAGGGGTTTTGAGACTGTGTTAAATTTTCAGCATTCATTGGAAGAACGTAGTTCGTGTCCTATAAAAGACCTAAAACTCTAATGAAGCCCTTTCCAAGAGGTGTGCCGTGATGTGATGGAGGAAGGTGTGGGGAATGGAAAGTTCCATGCAGTACAGTTCTGTGTGTACAAAGGTAATCAGAATGGTTTGGGGGTTGGTTTTGCTGTGTGTGTAAAAGGAGAGTGAGGATATTGTTTTTGACAAAGTGTTTGAAGTCAAAGTGTTCCATCAACTTTATCACAACTTGTTATAAATGGACAGTATAATACGAGTCCAAACTGGTGTAGGAACTGAAAGAAAACCCAGTTACAGTGAGACAAAATTCCCTTTTCTCTAGTGATTTGAGCACAAGAGAGCACAAGTTCAGTCTGTGGGAAATGCTGTTGTGTTGGGTATTTTTTTTGGGCCGAAGCCACGACTTTCAAAAGAACTTGGTGAGAAGGTGTAAAGAATAATAATGCAGACTTCCTTGTATGGTTTTTAGAGTTATTTAGCTGCCAGTTGATTTGCAAAGATCAGGTCCTTCACCAAAATGTAAAGCAATCAGAAACAAATTAGCTCTAAAATTTGAGTTGCAGAACTTGGGGTTTTTGTTGTTTTTTTTTTTTTTTTTTGTTGTTGTTGTTGTTGAATTGTGCAGCATCATTTATCATTAGTGCTGACACTTATTTCAGTGTCATGCAGTTGTCTTGGTGTGTCAATGTACAACTCTGTAGTTTAAAAGAGCTTTGCTAAGTCCCTTCTTACCCTTGTTTTTCCTCCTATGCCTCTGTTTTTGCATATAATCGAGAACTATGCCAGTGCTTGTCACTTGTTAGGTGCCAGGAGTGTTTATTTTGTGTGAACTTAGCAAACAGTGCAGTTTAGAACTGGCAAATTTTGTTTCTAAATAATAGATACTTAAAAAAAATAAAAATAAAGAAAGGTAGTCCCTGATTACCCAACTCAAAAAATGTGTATTGATCAATTCATCCATTCAGCTGGGAAAAGCTTTTCCATTTTTGTCTTTGATTTGTATCAGAGGCCAAGTGAACGGCACTCATGCGTTCAAGCAGCAATGAGCTGACTGTCTAACCTTGTAGATTCTATTTCTAGGAATACAGACCTAGAAGTTTTATTTGTGTGAAGTTGCCTTAGTAGTTTTGTCCTGTCCAACCCCTACCATTCTACAATTCTATGATTGTGTGGTTTTTCAAGAGCCTCAGTAAACGGCTCTTACTGAAAGTGCAGAATATCTTCACTTTTAATGCGAGTCAAAGCAAAGTTGCTCAGTTAAGAGCTTTGCTGAATTGTCTTCCAGCAAGAAGAATCTCTGATGCTGACAAGACACTGAATAAATACAGTTTTGGTCACAACTCCTAAATAAGGAGCTGCGAGACTGAAATATAGGTCTGACTTGGTGCCGTTGCAGGCTCTCATGTCGCGTCAGCTTTGCATCTATTAGGAAATGGGTTCATAGCAGAGAAAAAGGCGCAAAGCGTATTACCCCGGTGCAACAGCCCCGCTGCTGGACATCAGAGAAAGCAGCAGCTGTCATCCAGCTTTAGCCACGCTGCTTTTGAGTGCCTTAATCCCCTGCCCAAAGAGGAGGAGGCAGAGAAAGTGCACTTTCTTTATACCCACCCACCCCCTTTCTATTTTTTGGAAGCGTTGGTGTCGCAAAATCCAGAAGCCATGTTCAGCAGCCATCGCTGCCCGGCACAAGACGTCATTTCCTCCTGCTCGTGTCTGCTCACCTCTTTCAATTTTCGTTTTTATTCAAGTTAGAGATTACTCACAGTGTGTTTACTCCCCAGCTGTTTAAAATATCAAAGCCATTATTCCATTGCACTTCATTCTCATGTAGGTCTGCTTCAAATGGGGATTGACTTGGTATTCTTTGTTCCCTTTCAGTTGCTGAAGGGGGGTACGCTGAGACAAACTCAGTTACAGGAGACCTACGTGGCTCCCAGTAGAATGTATTTAATTTTGTGAAATTTTCACATTCTCGCATTTTTTGATTTTTTTAACAAGCTTTACAAGAGTTATTATAACATAGCTTCTCTAAGAAGCAAGCCAGATATTCTGCAAACATCGTTTGATCTGTTACACCTATTCTTAAGGTTTATGTGGTGCACTGTCCTGTCTGAAAACTGGGTTATAGCAGAAAGCAGGGAGAGTGTATGAGAACTGAGCAAGCGGGCAGTGATGCTTCCCTGATACACTTTGACTTCTCACTGGCATTTCCCAGGACAGAAGCCATTTTTTTTTACTAAATAAGTCAATTTTTTTCTTCATTAATTTCCCTAATGACTTTCCTTAAATGCATTTGGGCTCGTTGATCTCTAGAGGTCCCTCTCAACCCCTAACATGCTATGATTCTATGATTTTAAGAGTATTTCAAACATGTATAAACACATTCCAAGAGAGTAGTGTAGAAAAATAATTTATATCAAATCAAGTTATCAAAATTACTGTAAATAAATTATGAAAGGGTCGGATTTTATGTATAGGGGTTTATGTTTGCTTGGTTTATTAGCCACTGCCTTGCAAAGTGAATTTGCACTGCAGAGTAATCTCAACAGAGGAACTAAGTGTGCAAGTGTAAAGGTGTCAGCCTACAGCTCATTAAATTGTCTAGATAAAGTAACAGTATCTCACTTTAATTCTTTGCTGACCTCCAGCCTCAGAGACCAAATGTACCTTGCTGTGCTAGAGTCACATGTAATGTTTTAAGAATCCATTTGTGTTGTCCTCTTTGCCCAAACAGAATTTCAAAGCTCTGCATTAAAAAGGATAGTGCTGAAAGCCAGATGAGAGCAAATGGCATTTGATGACAAGGTTCGGTATGTTTAGAAATGCTCCTGTTATTAAAGTTGCTCTAGAGCCAACTACTCCTACGCTGGAGCCTGCTGGTTTGTGTGACATGGCAGCCGGCACCACGCGCAAGGGAGACCGGAGATAACTCCAGTCCTGCCTCTGCTGTCAGACAAGGATCTCCCAGCAGCGACATCACCTTTTTGTGGTTGACTCTTGCAAGGCCATTTTCCCTTCCCTCCCCACGAATAGCCATTTCCAAACACCTCAGTTTGAAATGCCATTTCCTGACATCTTTTAAATGCTAGAAGCTTCGATATCGCTCAGAAGGAAAATAAATAATGAATGCCAAAACCAAAAATGTGTATTTAGCATTTTGGGATGTGCATGACAATTCTTTTGCTAGCTTACACTGAGTCAGATGTTGTGTGTTTGCTTTGCTCTTGACAGAGCACAAAAAAGAAGCCTCGAGTTCAGCGAAAAATCAAGGTATTGAGTCATTAGTGTGAAATGCAGTGGTTGGTAGTTTCAGTGGGCATTCACCAGCCATGCAGCTGGCACAGGAGCTCTTGTGAGCACACTGAGTTAACACTGGGCTGTCCACAGCTGGGTCCAGCCACCTCTTGGGTCCATGAAGAGAAGCTGAGACAGTTTCCAGGTGTCATTAGTTTGAGGGAGATGGGAGTCATCTCATGTTAGTTTATTCTTTCTTTTCATTTCGTCCCTCCCTGCCCCCCTCCCAAAAGGTCACATGCACGTAGTGTAGTCTTACAAAGTCTAGAGTCGTGTTATTTTGAGGTTTGTCATATTTGAAGGAAAAAGGGTAAATAACCTAAAAAGACTCTGCTTTGCTTTCAAATTAGAGATTTTCTTTTCAAACTTTGAAATAAGAAAGTGGCAGGTATATGGTGTGACCTTCTCATGCATGTTCTGTGCTGCATTACTGAAGCACTGCTGTGGGTGTTACAGGATCGTTTGTCTCTTTAATTCTGATATTTATTGCCCTCTGTGCTGCTAAGTTTGTTACAGGAATGCCGGAAAAGGGTGTACCTAGCCTGACCTACTCATTCACCTAAATGGCATTAATAAATATTTCTTTTTCACTTTTGTAGGTGATTGAATCACTAGGGATTATTATCTACAAAGCCCTGGACTATGGGTTGAAGGAGAATGAAGAGCGGGAGTTAAGTCCTCCTCTGGAGCAGCTTATTGACCACATGACTAATACCACAGAAACAGATGGGAGCAGGGATGAAGGGTATGATGCTCTGGATGAAGGAGTGGAGGATGACGACGAAGATGACAAAGAGGAAGTTGAGGCCATTCATTCCTACAGAGATGTCATGAAGGTACAGTAATGGGCAGTTGTGATAGGATATTTCACGGGTTTTATCAATGAGAAAATCAACGCTGTTTTCCGTGCTGCCGTCTGGTGTGATACTGGCTGTATCATTTTCCAGTTTCCCTGGTCGTTCTGTAAGGTTTGCTTGCACAAATGACACGCAGGAGTATTTCATGTTTGACTGTAAGCAACAGAAAAATCCATGATCAACTTTGTCTTTAGCTGTACCATTAATACCACCATCTGATTTCATCCATGCACTGGACAGCTGGCCTTCTAGTGTAACGCCTGTTGAATTCCTTTGTGTACACGGGGATACTTCATGGGCTGTTTCAATTAATTCACCTTTTCATTAGTGCAGAATTAGTTTAATTATTCCTTATCAGTTTCCTCCTTTGCCACCCTCCTCTACTAAAGCCTGGGTGTGTTTTTATAAAGTGGCTTATTTGTGCAGAGTGAGTCAGGATCCAGTGTTTCATTGATGATCATGATGGTCGTGGTTCTTGACCTGAGTTGTGAGCTTTGGAGATAGAGCTGATGAAATTTAATTGCAACAGGTTCTCCAGTGTGATCTGGGCTACCATGATCAATTATTTAAAAATATTAACCTTCTGTTTTCTAAAGAATAGAATTCAGTGCAAGTTTTAGAGCCCAGTGAGCTCTTAGTACAGACAGAGGTATTAATAAGTCTGTATTTTGACAAAATTTGTGGAGTTGGTTTACCTCATAATAATCTGAGAGTTTAATACAGGTTGGAAAATTTTATGCTAGCATGAACTCTGTATATTGCTCCTTCTTAGATATGAGGCATGCCTAAGAACCAGAAGTTTAGTGTGTCATAGAAGTTAAGAATATAGTGGTGGAAGC
Organism: Todiramphus chloris collaris; assembly: GCA_025345505.1. Classification (NCBI taxonomy): domain Eukaryota; kingdom Metazoa; phylum Chordata; class Aves; order Coraciiformes; family Alcedinidae; genus Todiramphus; species Todiramphus chloris. Next base: position 4,868,302 of record JANVCC010000047.1, read on the forward strand.
TGAGACTAGAAGAGTGTCCTGGGTGGCACATCAGGACACTTTAGCACACTGAAGCAAGACCCTTCTACACCACTTGTGATGTGTTGACAATAAAGAGAGAAGCTCTTGGGAGACTGAAATGGGCGTAATTTTTGTTTGAGATGCTTCTGTATCCTTCTTGCATCAGAGCTGCTCCAAACAGCATGGTATGAGATGGAGGATAGATGTACTATATCCTCTTTCCCCCAGTTTGGTGAGAGTGCCGTGCCGGTTCTTGCACATAGGTGTCCACCACATGACTCAGCAGTTTCCAGCTGTGGGGAGGTACGTTTCTTACAATCAGAGCTGGATCCTTAGAGGAAGTTTCTCTTAGTGCAGAGGCAGGGAAGACCTTTGTATACACAGAGCTGAGGGCAGTGGCTTGTAAAAGTGATTATTTTGTGATGTCTTTACTTGATTTCTGCAAACAAGAAAAGATAAGTTTGGAAAAGTTTGCTAAACACCTTGAGTTACACCGGTCAGTACACATCCCTGAAATAGAAAAAGAACAGGAAGATGTTTGGTCAGGTTTGAAGTGTACAGGCTGCTGAATGGCATCTTCCTGGTTCTGCTTCGCTAGTCAGTATCTCTGCTAGACTGAGGGACTTGCCTATTTTTATGTTTTAAAATCAGTATCTTACATTTTAACTTCTATCATGTTTTCTGTGAATTTTTGACCATTTTGGAAAGGTACAGCTTTTGTGACTTCACCTCAGTGAACTGAAGCACGGCTGCCATTCCTGCATCACCCTAACTTCAGCCTCTGGAACTTGCTTTTCTTCCTGTTATTGCTTGTGCCTAAATTATTTGCCATGGGCTTAACTCTGCAGCCCGCCTTTATACGCCGCTGTGTGCTCTGTGTCCTTACTGCATGGACAGCACTGGAAGGGCAGCCTCAGTCTGCTCCATTTTTGACATCACCGTGGGTTTGTCAGGTCCTTGTTTCTTGACTTTTTATCTTTTCAGACCATGTTTTGCATGTGGCTTTTTTTTTTTTTTTTTCCCCCGGCAGTGGTAATCTGTGTTGCAGGCTACACCCTTGTTAATCCAGTGACTGTTTCACAACAGTAGTGTGTGGTCTTGTGACCACGAGGCTCGATTATAATAGTTCTCTCTTGGCAAGACTCACTGTGAAGCTTTCTCCTCTGCCGTTTGCAGTGAATGCTGAAGGAGGTTTGCTCCTTGAATCGAGCAGCTGTCCTTCTTCCCCACCCTACAGTGTCTAAATTGCAAGCTCAGAAAATGATAAAGATGTGCTGTTCACTACTTACATTGATTTTTTTTATGGTTTTTAACTTATTAGTCTCCTGTGTGGACATGATTTTGTCCTTGAAATGTGATTATATGTTTTGTCCTTCTCCAGAAAGTGTCATTGTCAGGTCCAAGGCCTGTCTGCTGCTAAGACTGACTTTTTCACCATTAATCACTATTGCGAGGGAGCCTATTTTGTGATTAAAACACAAAGACAGATAAGATACATGTTGGGTGTTTCTGTATTATGAAGTAGTCAAGGTCAGTCCTGAACCCTCCCCTAACCTGGAAAATGCTAAGTAGAGTGGTAGACACCTATGCCCAAGAACTGGGAAAAGGGCAGGTGCTAAATAGTACTGCCAAGATCATCACTGGCAAAGCTCCTGTTTGGAGAAGACACAGGCAGCCTTTTGTGCTGCTTCTTGGTATATTTGGCAGACTTGACTTTGATTTCCTTGGCAGGACCGACCTGCTGCACAGACTTGATCTGTTGTTCTTAAAAAAGAGAGGGGACGTTGGTTTCCAGACACTTAACTTTTAATTTTTGCTGTATTTTGGCCACGGCAGCTCTAGTGCGAAGGAAGGCAGAGAGAGAGGCAGTAAGGACCGGGTGTTTGCCAGCAGATGCTTTCCTTGTTTGGGACCCTCTTCCCTGCCCTCACCTGCAGGACTGCACGGGCTGTACTGGAGATCTGTACACCTACAGAAGGAGAGCAGTGCACATGTACAGTAATGCTGTATGGCTTTGGGAGCCTTGGGTCAACAGAGGGTATGGGCTGAGTAGGCCTGACCTGCTGGGTGGTGTTGGGCTTGCGAAGGGTGTGTGAGGTCCTGTCAGCTGGCACCTTTATCATGGCATGTGGCCCTCCCTGGTACTGAAACGAGATGATGCAGTTTATCAATATCTTCCAGACTATGCTCAAACCTTAATTCCTCTCCTAATCTTAATGTTATCTCCCTCCTTATCCCACAGATCTCTGCAGCCAGATGGTTTTAGCTAGCACCGCTTTTCACATTAACTGGGAGGCACCTTTTAAGCTGCAGTTTATCCATATCTGCTGGCCTGAGCCCCAACCCCTAACCCAGTTCCAGTATTTTCTTTTCTTCTAGACCAGCACCTTCTTCTGATTCCAGATGTAAATAAAGCCACATAAGTCCTTGGTAGCAGGTTTTGTTCTGTGCTGGTATGTGCTGGGCTGAACTGCTATCCTAGCTCTGTCATTACTTCCAGCTTTGAACGCCACGGTAGATAGATCACTATGCCAGTGCTACCATAGCTCTGCTCCAGAGCAGAGGTGTTGTCGGTAGTCTCTGGGAGTTGTGACACTATTCTTTGTCGCTGCCCCTGATACCTTTTTTCTGAAGGTCTTGTAGAAGATACATAAAGAGGCAGTGGTCTCCTTGAATCAGTATCTTGCTTGCTTTTACATTTGCATTTCACCCCAAAAGTTAACTTTAACAGGAACTTTATCTGTAGCTGAGCTACACTTTCTTGTCTCAGAGACAAGTACAGGTGGATGGCCCCCGGTGCTCAGTGGCATCTGGTCTCAGGACTAAGTAATCACTTTTAGGTAGTGCACTAATAATGTTTGTTAATTCTGACCAAAAATTAACTGTTGTTCAACTGCTGCTTCACAAAGATGAATTAGTGACCCAGGTCCCATGGTAAACAAAAATCGTGTTTAGGAAATCCCCATGCTGACCTATTAATTTGTGTGAGAATTATTTTCAGAGCAGCATGTGCAGTATTGTGCTATCTTGCTCTAACAAATATAAACAAGATGACAGATTGCAATATTTTTTTTGGTAGAAATTCCTGTTTGTGCTTTGCTTGTAAGCAAAAAGGAAGAATAAATTATGTTTCTGTCCAGAAAAATCCACCGTATTTCAGATATTTTACTTGTCCTTTAATCTTTGGCATGGTCTCTAAAATGAGAAATTTGTAATACTTGGTGACTCCTATGTCTTGGCAGTTCAACTACGACTGACTTTTTTCAGCTGGAAGGAACTGCAATGTACAGTGATGATATTGATCTGCTTGTGTTTTGTTTTGAGCACTCTGATGGTAGTACAGATCAACTATCTGTGGCATGTGTAGAGTTGCAGAAGAAAAGGAGAGTATGTCCTGTCCCTGTGCAATGACAGGCAGGAGGAGAAGATCTACATTTAGATCTACAAAATTTGGAGGCCCCCTTTGAGTTTGAGGGCGTACATACTATCATCTATATGGTATGACCCTATGTAAGTACAATATGGGAACCTGTCAGAAAGGAACCAGAAAATGCAGTTAAAAACAAGTCCAGGTATTTGTTTGTGCCAGTTAAAGAGTTCATGTTACTGGAATTCAAAGGCCCATAATTTTGCCACGAGGCTAAAATTAGTAAGATGCAGCTTTCTGTGAGTGTAATTCTCTTCAAGGCTGGGTTGGCTTTAGCATTTTGATGTGAGCCTGCAGAAGCATATTTATTCTTCATTTCAAAACAAGCCACTTGCAGCATACATATATATATATATATAGTACCCTGTAACTCTCTGAAGCTAATGAATATTTCTGAACCTTACAGAGGTGGTAGCAAATGTCTCAAATGTTAAGTGCAATAAAGACAAATGATCATCTCTCTTGAGTCCTCTTGGTAGTGTACTTAAATGTCACAATAGTTTTTATTTTGATGCCTCTTCTTTTAGAAAAAGACCATCTATGTCTCCATGTGCTGATGAGGGGAGAAATTAAAATTACAGTGGGTTGGAACTCCTTATTTCCTTTCACTTCTGTTGTCCCAGGACCTGAGCTTGATGTGCTGGCTTGAGCAAAAATTAATAGTCTTCTACCTGTGGCTCTTCAGTTGTTTGCACAGACCTGGTGTCTGGCACTCCTTTTGTAACATTGAGGAACCTATTGTCCCAACTGTTTGAGTCCCTGAAAGTGCAACTGTCTAGTTTTTGGACCTCTTAAGTTCTGAGATTTTCCTTTGGCTATTCCTTTTTTCAATTTAATTCTTTGGGGCCTGTAAGATAGAAAGAAATGCAAAGATCTCCCGAAACAATGTTGTGAAAACCCCTCCATGTCATAGCAGTATAATAGCCCCCCTGAGGTGGATGCCCCTGGAAAGTCTGGACCTCAGAAGGTGGACCTTCATGATGCTGGTCTTAGAGGGTAGATGACTTGTGTTGGCACACTCCCTGACCACCCTTACTTTTGTTGACAAAAGTAGGACATCTGAGTTCAGCAGGAAATTCCCAAGGACCAGTGCTCATCTCCTGTGCTCAGTGGTCTAGAAAGATCCCTTTTGATGTTTTTACCCAGTTTTTGCCCATCCCAAAGCATGCTGACTGGGAGTACATCTTTTTCTATCAACTACCCAGTATCTTCAGACAGACACACACACCATGTGAACATCCCAAAAAACCAATTGCTGAGCCTGGGTTGCCAAAGGGATTTATAGATTTTGACTGGATAGGACCCATCCACAGGCATTTCCTTATTCCTTTGCCATTCTTTGAGGTAACTTGGAGTCGTCTCAGAAATGTGCTAAACCTGCTATTTTTCTCTTGTCCAAGAAAGCCCTTGTACATTGTAGTTGCTCATTCAAACCACAGTGTGTTTCTTCTGTCTGTGCTGTCACCTTGGCTGGGATCCATGTCACCTACATTTAGTCAAGGCAGCCTGAAAGGCTTTTTTTGTTTGTTTGTTTGATCGTTTTAACCCCATCAGTTCCTTTATGTGTTTTAGTGCCAGACCCCTCAAACATTTGTGCAAACACAAGTGAAGGACTGGTGGACTGAACTGTGCTGCTGAGGACAGGCTGCACAAAGTAAAGAGAAGTGTCTCTCTGCATTCTGGAGCCTTCGTAACGGGAACAGTAGCTCCATGGTGTTGGTTGTAAAGTAAAATTATTTAACAACAGTAACGGGGTTTTGATGTGAAGGGCTTTATAAACAGCTGCAGAGCAAGTGGATTTATGGCAACTGAGAACTTCACAAGTGGAGATAAGTAGAAGTGGAAGTAATTTTGTACTGTTCTCAACATTTATTTTGAGAGGTTTTGCTTAGAACTGCATTATACCAAATGTGCTTGCAAGGAACTTGTCCCTCATGACTTTGGTCTTCCCATTAAAAAAAAAGAAGGGCTATTTTTTCCCCTCCTTCCTTTAATTATTCTCATTCAGAACAGTGGAAACATCTCTTTCATCAGCATGGGCTTAGATTGAAGTGTATTCCAGGCTGGGAGACAAAACCAAATCACTTTTTCAGTGGTGATTTTTATCTTCCCATTATAGCTCACAGTAATGAATCTGTGCTGCTTAAAAACCCTTGTACCCGTAATTCACATAATTACACTGGTATAACCTGTCTGAGGTCTAAAATGGTCTCAGGAATCCAAGGAGTTGTCCAACAAAACCAGGAAACACAGATGGAGTGTTCAGATTGCTTTTATGTATGGGGAGGTTAGAATACACCTGAAATTGGTGTGTGGCCTTTATGCATTTAAAAGAAGCAGAGTGTAGGGCATGGACTTTTTTCCCATCTGTTTTATGCTGCAATTATTGTAACTAATTTATACATGGGCAAAAAGAAAGTTTCAGTATTTAGTGGAGGCAGAAGGATTGTTTGGTGGTAATGGTGTCCTGTAGTGCATAAAATGCAGAATTTGTCATGGAAAAGCTACAGTTTTCCCTTCAAAAATGTCTGAGAGGTGCAAAGCCATGTTAGAAATAACACATTTGAGTATGAGGCTTCATCTGAAGTATCAAAGAACCTGTGTTAGCCCACACTGCCTAAAATAGACCTTGGAGACTCAGGTCGATCAATGACTGTTTACTTGCGCAAGTTTTGTTTGATCAGATGAATTTGGAATTCTAAGTAATGACTGGAAATCAGGTTAATGGTCAGTTAACACAGTAGTGCCTCAGTGACCCATGACAAAGTGAGAAAAAGAGCAGAGCTACTGTCACAAAAGTGACCCATATCTTCTCTGCCCTTTGGATTAACTCCAGCACTCAGCCGGGCAATACGGACTGACCTCTCCAAAGCTGAAGGCATTTACCGCAGTGTTTCTCTCTTCACCTTGCAACCACCTCCCATCTCCAGGTGTTAAGACGCAGACCGACACAGAAGGGTGCGATGGATTTTTCAGATTCGCTGTCAGCCTAGGAAAGGGAGTAGATCTGCTTAGGAAAATTAGCCAGGACAGCAGCTTGTCTTGCATTAGGGCTTGGCAAAGGCTCATCTAGTCAGGACCTGGTTTGCACCCATGTAGACTTTGCAGTCTGGGATACTAGTGGTGCTGCAGGTAACTTTTTAGCTCTCCTGGCTCTTTTAACTTTTTATAAAATGCAGGTTGTTTTTGCACAGACCCACGTGACATCCTCTGCCGTGTCTGCAGACACAGATGTTCCTTGATTTCCATGTAATGCCAACATCCCACAGGGAATATCCCATGTACCTTATCAGTACCGCTTGCATTATTTACATTTTGCGCGCGATGGATGTTGTAGTAGAGAGGTAAATTAATGGTGACGTGCAAAACTGCTGCACAATTTTCTCTCTCCTGCAGTGTTAACATGTCGAAGGTTCCCAGTAGCTGCCCTCGCAGACCGTATTCAGAACAGTAGGTTAACTTTTTCCTGGGGTTTTTAAGGTGTTCGTACACAGCTTTTGTTTGAAATGGGCTGTAGAGAAGCAGAGTTTATAGAGTGAAAGAGAACTTCTTCATTATTAGCTGGAGCAAAATATGTCAGCCCTTCCAGGCTGAAATAAAAAGTCCACCAGCAGAGTCTCCAAGTGCTTGTCCACTATAAATTTAGGAGTCTCTAACTTCTGTGAGGTGTTACACCACCCCATTCAGGAGACAGAGGGGTTAAGAGGAGCAGTGGAGGTGGAAGCTTTGCTGTTTCTCTTGCCAGAACACAAATGACTCAATTTGAGAATGTGCAGAAGTTTTTTCTTGCTGACAGCAGTTCTGTATAAAAACTGTGGGGATTTCAGTTGCTGATATTGCTGCTTGGGAGTCATTTTTAGGATGATATAATTGCCTTGCCATAGAAAATGGAAGCAGCATGGATGCTAGAAAATGACATAATTCCTTACAGAGGCATATTGTACTGTAACAGCAACATGGGAAAAGTGAAGAAACAGGGCGAGGGCCCTTTAATTAAGCCACTGTGATTTTCTTGCTTTTGAATTATTCAAGAGGGAGCCTTGGGCTTGAGGCAAAGTTTCTTTTGGTGCATTTATTTCAGTGCTGGTAACAGTATTAAAAGAAATGAAACATTCCAAGGAAAGTTATTTGAGTTGACTTAAAAAGTACCACTAATTTTCCAAAATAATAATCTCTACTTTAGTTCTGTGATTTTTTTTAATATGCTCTTGATTACTGTGTTCCCATGATGCTATTTTCTGCTCCCCTTTGCTTAGCGTACTGTCGGATGCTGTATTTTAGAAAAGTATTTATGTCAGACAAAGCCATTTCATACAAAGAAATAAACGGGGTCTATTAGATTGTGGCTTGTCCCCTGAAGATCTGAATCCAAAAGTCAGAATCTTGTATTTATCCCAAAGGTTGCCCTGAAGACAGGGAATGTTTTGCATTTCTTAGCAGAAGGATTTTTACAGTAGGTTTCTGTTTAAAACACGGAGTTGCGACATCCTTAAATAGTATTGTAACTGAAGCGGTCTTAAGGTGCAGCTTTCAAAAGACCGTTGTCCACGGGATGCACCAACCTGAGTGTATTTTCATACAGTTGTGGAGTTCTTTGGGCTGGAAGGGACCTTTCAAGGTCATCGAGTCCAACCCCCCTGCAGTGAGCAGGGCCATCTGCAGCTAGAGCAGGGTGCTCAGAGCCCCGGCCAACCTCACCTGCAATGGTGCCAGGGATGGGGCAGCCACCACCTCTCTGGGCAGCCTGGGACAGGCTCTCACCAGCCTCAGGGGAAAAAATGTCATCTTCTCCCTAGTCTAAATGTACCCTCTTTTACTTTAAAACCATCACCTTGTCCTGTCACAACAGGCCCTGGTAAAGACTGTCCCCATCTTTCTTATGGGCCCCTTTGAGTACTGAAAGTCCACAATAAGATCTCCCAATTTTAAATGATTGATCTCTAAATATTTTTAATGAAATAACACAGTGGGAAAAGCAGTATTCTTCTTGGTGATGGCTTCAGTGCATTTTCGCAGGTAGTTTTAGCTCCTCCTTACTGCATCACTTGGGCCAGCCCATCCCAAAGCTTGTGCATCTGTGCAGATGAGTCTTGTGTGCGTAGCTGTGGAGAAATATTTGAACGTTTTCATTTAATTGCCATTTAACCCTAGGGTTAAAGGTTGGACTTGGTGATCCCAAGGTTCTTCTCCAACCTGGATGGTTCTCTGATTCTTTACTAATAACTCACAATAACTTGTGTAACTGTACAAAATGGTCCCAAGGGATAAAACCCTTGAATCTACTAAGTTTGGCAGAGCATTCACTGAAGGGAAGGCTAAGCCTGGATGCTCTATGCAGACAGCAGGCACGGGAATTTTGGGATTTTGTGAAGCCAACCAGCAGAGCTGAGTAGCAACCACGGCTACTCGTGGTTTGGAGAGCCAAACTAAATCATATAAAGAGGGAAGGATTGGCTGAGGGATTGGCAAGGGTGGGGAGCTAAGGGATTGTGCTAAAGGAGGCCGGCTGCATGCTGCCACAGTGCTTGATATGCTGCTCTGAGCTTGCTTTGTGTGAACCCTGGAAAGAAGGCAATAGGAAGACTGTTTTTGGAAGCCTGGTTGGCTGGAAAATAGAGGTTTTTTGCCTTTGCCCTGAAGAGAGAACAAAGCCCTTTGTTTTATTGTTATTTATGTATCTGGATCTCTGAGAAAGAGGCTATAAACTTGATTTTAAACACTAGAAAAACAAGGCATTTGTTTTATTGTTATTGAGTTCCCGATGGCAAGGAACAACAAGATGCTTTGGGTGATTTAAGTCAAAAGAGACTTCTCTGGGGTTTTTGCCTCGCTTTCCCTTAGGACAAAACAAGCTTGGAGCTGGGATGAGAAGGTCCTAATGAGCAGTTGTATTTGTTTTTCCTTTCCAGTGTGCCAAGGTTTCTTGATGTGAGCACTAAGACTTGCTTTAGATGAGCAAATTATCATTAAGCCAAATCTCATTACGAACTGGTCTCTTCTAATCAATTCATGTCGATCAGGCCGCTATATCATACTGTGTGTAACAAGCCCCATATATGTGTTTTGTACAGACAGATATCACTGTCCTCAATCCACTTTTTAGAAAGGAGATATTATAAGGTGATGTTTGAGGACATGATGGTGTTGGGGGAAGAAAAGGAGCTCTAAGGTTTGCCTTTTAAAGAGCTTTGACTTCTGTGGTAGCATCTAATATTAGCAAACGTAAAACCCCTGAAGTTGTCGAGGGTATAACCATGATTTATTGAGTCTTTTCATGTCTGGACAGCAGAATTGTGTCACAGTAGAAATATTTTTAATGGCTCAGGGGTAAAAAACATAATAATTTCCAGGTAACACACGCGCTTGGAAATAAAAATACGCAGTGAGTTCATTTTGCCCTTGTGTTTGTGTTTACTTTCTTATAAACCTATGGAGAAAGTGAAGGGCTTCCTATACCTTAGCTTAATCAAGGAAGCTGGGACAGTTTATGTAAATCCCTTTAATGTAATTTTAAAGCAGCTCTGAACGTGACAAATGTTTCGGTGAATTATGTTGATGGACGGGTTTCATTAATTAAAGTGATGTCATTTGGTGCCTTAAAGAGTTGTCCTGATTTTTCATTCTGGGCAGTGTAATTGGAGGTCAACGTGTGGTCTACTTTGCTTTGAAAGTAACCACTGTGCTCCTTTAAAAGGGTGCTGTCAGTCCTTTTCGAGTTTGATTGTGTTAGTGAGCAAAGGAGAGGCCTTTATTGCAATTCCTTGCCCTGGAAATGCTGCTTGCTATGCTTGGAGCCCAGTCACTTTGCTGGGGACTTTCCAGTGAAGAGTGTGGCTGCCAAAAGCACTTGGTTGGCCTCACGGTGTCACCTTCAGGAGGAGTGCTGAAACCTGTCCTTACAGGAAACCCTTACCAAAAAAAAAAAATGCAAAATATTTGCAAAAAAATGTACCTCCAAACGCTACGGGTTGTTTTTTCTTTCCTACCTGGGGCCACTTTTTGTCACGAGTGTCTGAAGGAGGAGAGGGGGAGAGTGGATGTGCCGCTCCTTCCAGGTGCTTCCTGTCCCAATGGCCAGGGGATGCATGGCTCCCATCTGCCCTCCGCCTGGCTCTAGGGGCAAGCGAGCAGGTAAAACAGGACAGGTGTCTCTGTCACGTCCAGGACACTTTCTGCCATCACGATGAAACTCAAGAGGTTTGTAATCTCCCACCAGGTAGTAATTCTGCCTGGGTGCACGGCAGCCAGCTGCTGAGGTGAGATAACTGGCGAGATAACTGTGCCACCCCCCCACTAACCTCCGTTGTCTTGCGTGCCTACCACAATAAAATGATTAATAATTTTCTTTACCACGCTGACAGATAAAGATAACCTCTCTTTGAGGTTAATTTGGCAGCTGTCTAGGCCTTTTAATGAAGATGCTACAAGCAGAGTGGTTTCTTGGCAGCTCCCCAGGGGTGTCATGCAGAGTCTGAGCGAACCGAAGTAATCTTTCTCATGGGACCCTGATGTAGGATGGTGGGGGTTGGAAGGGACCTCTGGAGATCATCTCATCCCTGCTAAAGAAGGGTCACCCAGAGCAGGGGGCCCAGGGTCACATGCAGGTGGGTTTAGAATCTCTTCAGAGAAGGAGACTCCACAACCTCACTGGGCAGTCTGTTTCAGGGCTCTGGAACTCTCAAAAGAAGGAAGTTTTCCTTCCCATTCAGATGGAACCTCCTGGGTTCCAGTTTGTGCCCATTGCCCCTCATCCTGTCACTGAGCACCACTGAAAAGAATCTAACCCCATCCTCTTGACACCTGCCCTTTAGCTATTGATCAGCATTGATCAGGCACCCTCTCATGTTCTCTTCTCCAGGCTAAACAGCCCCAGGGCTCTCAGCTTTTCCCAGGCACAGAGGTGCTCCAGGCCCCTAAGCATCTTCATAGCCTCTGCTGGACTCTTCCTCAGTAGTTCCTTGTCTCTCTTGAACTGTGGAGCCCAGAAGTGGACACAATAGTCCAGAGGTGGCCTCCCTAGGGCAGAGCAGATGAGGAGGAGAACCTCCCTCAACCTGCTGACCACACTCTTCTTCATGCATCCCAAGATACCATTGGCCTTCTTGGCCAAGGACACATTGCTGGCTCATGGTGAACTTGTTGTCCCCCAGCACTCCCAGGTCCATCTCCACAGAGCGTCTTTCCAGCAGGTCAACCCTTCACCTGTAGTGGTGAAGGGCTTATTCTTCCCTAGGTTCAGGACTCCACACTTGTTGAATGTTATTAGCTTCCCCCTCCATCCAGCTCTCCAGAGGATAGTGGCAAAAAGTCCTTTAGAAACACTTAGTTTGGAGCTTTTTGAGCGATGTTTCCAGCTCTCTTTGCTGGCAGAACAAGCTGTAAGATTTAACACACATCAGTTTTACCAGAGTCTTTGTGGATGTGACGGTAAATCCTAAATTCAGTTCACAGCTGTCAACAAATTCCAGTTGAGGCACTTTGCTAGTGTCTTAGATTTCTCCCTTTATCCATCCCTATCAAGTTCTTCTCCATGAAGTCAACGTTAAACCAGCTTTCCTCTCGCTGAGGTAACAGTGTTTGAAATAGCTTTATATATTTGCATTTCTAGTTACCTGTACTTTGCTCCTAAGTCGTGTTTATTTTAAAAATAACTGCCCTGAGTTTCAGCCCTTAAAATTGCCTTTATTATGGTAGCTCAGAGAGTTACCCAAGAGTAACTGTTGGTCTTTGACCAAATGCAAGAGAATGCTCTGCTGCGATCACCCCTTTGATAACCTCACTCTCCGTGGACTGAGGTCACTGCAGTATTAATTACCTTCCAGAGATTTAATTCCTTTTATATTCCTACTTTGGTAAACGTATCATGAAAAAGCATCTCTTTCAGCGGACATGTAGTAGATGCCTCTGCAAGTGCCAGGGCTTTTGAAGATAGCTTTGAAGTTGAAGAACTGAGCTGGGAATTCCTGCCTGACTTGCAGAGATATATCTTTCATGATACGTAGCTGAGAACAGGTAAATAATTATCTACAGTGCAGGTCCTTGGAATACTTGGCACGGAAGAGTTGAATTATTTTAAGAGCTGTGTTTGAAAACAAAGCACTTATGCAGCAGTTGACTGGAGAGCTAGGGAAGTGATTTACCTCCTTCCAGTTTCTCTCTTTCCCTTCAGATAATAAGGATTTGATGATGAGGTGGCTGGTAGCTGGGTTGTGGCGTCTGGGTTTTTTATTGTTGTGTTTTTGGTATTTGTTTGTTCCCTTAACTATTCTCTGTCGAGGACACATCCCTTTTACTGCAGAACATGCTTGTCTAGAAGGCTTCTTCTTGGCTAAGAATGGCGAGAGTTATCTGATGTGCTTGAAATAACCTCAAGTGGAAAATGATTTTGTGTTAATTAAAAGCAAGGATATAAGAGCTGGGAAGACTCTTCAAGTATTTTCTGGATTTCTTTTCCAAGACCTTTTTTTCTGAGTGCGCAAAGAAATGAATTTCAAAAAAGAATGCTCAGCATCGGAAAGTACAGGTACCTCTTTTTGAAACAAACTTTGCTTGTTTTTGCAGTCAGAGATGGGCTGAGGTACGTGGCTTTGTCTCCTTCTAAAACTGGCATGTTTTGATATAAGCAAGCTAACGGTCAGAAAGAACAGCCAGACCCTAGGAAGAAGCAGTAGTGTTTCTGAACTTAATTTATTAGCAAGAGAACATCTCTCTTGCTCGGTACCTTTGGGCTCTTATGTTGAGGTCTGTGTTGTTCATCCTGTTTAGAGGCAATTAGATAGATTCCTATCCCCTCCACGGAGCCATGATGTTATAACAAAATTAATGTATTTTAAGACTGGAGCGAGAGGTCAGCCTTTAGATTGTGTTAGAGTCTTCACAATCTCTTAATTAGAATTAATGAAGTTTATATTTCATAAGTATTCACGTGAGTTCAGGACCCAAGGTTTCATGAAAACCACCAATTACTACAAGACACATAATCACTGCAATTGTCCATTCTAAATTTTTAGTTGGAGACTGAAATCTTTTTATCAGGTAGGAGTGGACCAGCACCAATGGACCAACAAAGAAGGGACATGATGGAAAGGATGCTCTGTAGCATCCTACATGATTTGGTCAGCTATGGCTTTGATCCACAAAGTTTTAATTTTCTTCGTCAGAAGAGATTCCTGACTCGCCCAGTGGGCTTTGCTTTGGCCTCGGATCTCCATTGGGAATACCTAGTGTCCAAAGGGTGAGAGAAGACAAGCCGCATGGACTGCGAGGCAGCTGCTGTGATGGAGCCCCTACAACAGGGTTCCAGTCCCCATGGTGTAGGCTGTGGGCACTTTGGGGTATATGAAGTGGCCTTGAACGTGTGACAGAGTCGGGGGTCTATTCGTGTGCTACTTTTTGCAAAAGTATGGAGCAAAGGAGCAAAGCTGCCTTTCCTTCAAGTGTCTGAGCAGTCAGGGCAGTATAAAGACCATCTGCAGCCCCTACAGGTGGTCAGTCCCACCTGTGCAGAGCCACAGACTCTAAATAATTCCATTTCTAGTAATTACCATACTGGAGAGAATTTCCAGGAATGGAGAGTGCATAGGGGAAAAGGACAAAAAGGGGCAGCACCACTAGAAATGGAGGGAATTGAGGAGGAAATAACACCTCTTGAGTGCCGATTTGTTGGGTATCTCTTCTGCTTGAATAAGGAAGGATATATATTTGAATCAAAATTACGTATTTTATTTTTAAGCAGTTAATTTAATCAATAAATTGTGGATTCATTAATTCATACCTATCTTAGAGCGGCATATGTTGTGTTAACATTTGTGTAACTGATATTCTTGATAAGACAATTGAACTTGGATTCAGAAAATATAAATTCAAAGCAAACAAACAAAAAGTTAAGCCTATTTGCCTAGAAGAAGAGGAGGAAGAATTTTTCTGTAGGCCTTTTTCATGCAGTCAGAGTTTCAAGACCTGATTTCCCTGACAAAGGTACCACAAATAAGGAGTACGACACGTGTGAAGGAATAGAATAAGTTTCTGTACACTGAGAGCCAACGAAAACACAACGAGACGGGTTAGAAATTGCTGGATTTATTCAGTGGGAGTGAAGTTTAAAAGCTTGTTATGTTTAGTAATGCAGTTTGTTTGGTTATGCAGCTGGAAATCTGTTTGGATAGGAATAAAAAGTCATGCTTCAGGACAAAACATGAAAGTGAATTATTATTATTATGCCTACTGAAAGAAGTTTCAGTGCTTTACAAAAAAACAAACAAGCTTCCCACACACACGTTTGAAAGCTCTATACGTGAACCTGTGAGTGGCTGCCAAGGAACGTGCAAGTTTTTATTTTAGTTGATATATTTTAATGGGATTTTAAGTGACTCATGAATAAAACTGCCTTCCATTAGTATATTGTCTCTTGTTTAGTAAGTTTGCAAACATCTGAACTGTTTAGTAAGGAGATTGATAGGTGTTACTGAAAAAATGATAGAGAAACAACCTCTCTTGTGCATTATTCTCCCTTTTCTGCTAAGGAAAAATCTGTGTTTCAAACCTGTGTTCCAGATTTGAGAGTCATTCCCCACCATTTTCTTTTGCCTTTTGATAAAATCATTTCTCTTTTATTCTGTTGGAAAATTTCACTGTTTTCTACTGCTTTTCCAGAGCTGCTGTATGGGTTTTTTCAAGCAATACCCTGAGTATCACAGCTGCTTCATATGCTTCTACAGAGGCTGGGTGAGAGGGGAAGAAAGAAGGGCATTATCCTGCTCTAACTCTCTGCTGCATATGCTGAGCATCCTGGTGCAAAACCACCCCTCCTCTCTTCTCCACTCGGCAGAATTAGTAGTTGCAGTCTGAAGTCAGCGTCCAAGCCTGAGGAGGGCCTGAGAAGTGTGGCAGCCAACCATACAGTCTGACATTGCAGAGGTGCAGCTCCTTGCTATCGGTTGTTTGGGTCTAAGTTATTTAATAATGTCAAGGGTGGTTCCACAGCTTAATGGGCTGTTAGCTAAACTACAGGTAGCCCTGTGAATATGTGCAGCCACTCCCCTTCTGCTTTAATTATCCATTTTTTTATCGTGTTTTCCCATCTATGCCCTACTCTGCTTCTGAAGCTAGTTTTCTTACCAGGTGCCTCCATCCCATCCTTCACACTGCTGCTCCTGCACAAAAAGCAGATGGGTGAGCGGTACTGATGAGAGCTGCTGAATGTACATGGAGCTGCTGCCTTGGGGAGCAGAGACCCTTAGAGTCATAGAATCATAGAAACATTCAGGTTGGAAAAGACCCTTGGGATCATCACGTGCAACCATAAATGCTACTCTACAAAGTTCACCCCTAAACCATGTCCCTCAACACCACATCTAAACAACCCTTAAACACATCCAGGGACAGTGACTTGACCACCTCCCTGGGCAGCCTGTTCCAGTGTCTGACTACTCTTGCTGTGAAAAATTTTTCACTAATACCAGTCTAAACCTCCCCTGTTGCAGCTTGAATCCATTCCCTCCTGTTCTATCACTAATTACCTGAGAGAAGAGACCAGCACCAGCCTCTCTACAATGTCCTTTCAGGTATTTTTAGAGAGTGATGAGGTCTCCCCTCAGCCTCCTCTTCCTCAAACTAAACAATCCCAGCTCCTTCAATCGCTCTTCCTAAGATTTATTCTCCAGACCTTTCACCAGCTTTGTTGCCTCCTCTGCACCCACTCCAGCACCTTGATATCCCTCTTGTATTGAGGTGCCTAAAACTGGACACAGTACTGAAGGTGTGGGCTCACCAGTGCTGAGTACAGGGGAACAATCACCTCCCTACTTTAGGAAACAGTTGCTGCTCACAGGCTAACAAGAGGGCTTGTTAATCATCGCAGGGGTTGATGTTTTGTGTCAAAGAATGGGTAAAAATATTAATTGTTGTATTTCACCCTCACTCGTGAATAATCCCATTGATGCTCCGCTTGAATTGTCAAAGAACAAGAATTAGCAAATTCATTATATCATTAATTCCTCTGTTATTTTTCTAAGAAACAACGGAGCACGCTTTTCTCTGAAGCTAAGAGAGAATGCAGAATTGGTTTGCACTTAATTGGCTCTTTGGAAACAAGCCTCTTTGAGAAGCAGGATGTTGTTAGTCCGCTGTGTAAAGACAGTGTAACAATACACCTAACACTTATTCCAGTAACAGCTGTATGGGGTGTGTGTGTGTGTGTTTGAGGCATACAAATAGCTTGGTAACTTTCAAGAAGAAATGAGAATTTATGTGAACGCAGCTTTGTCAAGAAGTCTGCAGTAGCACATAAAATTAGTCAGTCAGTGAAAAATGAGTGTCAGAATGTCCAGTGGAAATACCACCATCTCACAAAAACATAGGTCGACCTTCATTTGAAGTCTGTTTCGATAGTCAAGGTCTTCATTCCATATTTAGAAAGAGTAAGAATAGAAGTTACTGGTCACGAAAAAACCACAGGATTGGGCTTAAAAATTGAATTTAGCCAGCAACCTATACTGGAGTTTGATTTCAATTTCTTAACACCCATGGAAGTTTTAAATGTGTTTCTAAAAAAGCGTTTCTAATTGTGTTAAGGATTTGTAAGACTTGTTTCCTTAAAGATAGTATCCTATAAATGCAACAGAACAGAAATTGTCTTCACCTTTAATTGTTTCTGTCATGGGAAGAGGTTCAAGTTTATAAGTGAGACAGTTCAGTGAGGTGTCAGTCTTGTCTGTTGAAATTTGATCCAGATCCTCATCACTGCCTGAATTCAGTCTGATAGCATAGAAAAGTAATTGAGACTCCTCAAATTGCTGTGAAGTGTAAGATTTTAAGAAAGAAAATCAATCACAGTGCTCAGCACCTCAAGGCAATCAGTACCTGGGAGAAACGAAGTCAAGAGAGATACTCTGTTTAGAAGAAAATAGGGAAGGAGAGTCCTTCACTGCACACCAGACTTCATCCTGAGCATTGCTGAATTCCTCAGGTTTTGCTTTGTATTTCTAAAACCAGCGACAGTATATGAAACACCACTGCAGCGTTTCAGTCCAAACACAGTCTACCCATCTGAGCCTTTCACCCTCCACACTGATTTCAGCTGGGGCTCAGGAGAACATTTGCAAGCGTTTGTTAATCCATTCCTGCTTGACATTTAAGCGTATATACATACATAATTTGCTCAAGGCCTTTAATCCTCAGAGTTTGTGAAGCAGAGGGTAGTTAATGGTGGTGGAGATTGTATGATACAGACAACTGGATGCTTCTGTAAGAGTCAGGGTCTTATGCAAAGCATTTTGATCCTTGCATCATATAATTCCCATTTGTAGTTTTGGCTTTAATTTCAGAGGCGACATTTGCTTCTTTTTTTTTACAGTCCTGAAAGAGGGAAAGAATGTATTTGTTAAACCATTTTAATGGTTTCAGCAATTCTCCACGTAAATTCTGAACTTGTGTAGGTAGAGAACTACGTAGTTCTCTTATTCACCTCAAAGCGATGAAAAACATGATCAAAACAATGAATACCAGTGCGAGGGGAAAGCCTTGCCAGATTGCTGGAGGACACTTAAATAATGAGATAGATGTGCTTGACAACAGCAGGCTAGCAATTTGCTTCAATTTCTACAAAACCTACCTTTTCCTTGAGGGGTGTAAAATTAATTAGCAGCTCACATGTCAAGCAACTGGACATTCCAAAGCTCTTCCAAATGATCATTTAAAATATCAGTTTTAAAAGTTACAAGGCTGCAGGTAGCTCTCCAGGAAGAGTAAGTTTCTGTGAGTACTTTCTGTACTTTCTTTATTTTATGGATTAATACCTGACTCTGCTCCCATCCCTTTTGTCTTATTGCAGTCTTACCCCCACTACCTTTCCCCCTAAAGTCCTTCAGCAGAAGGATCAGGTAGTCCTTGGCCCACTTCAGTTAAAACTGGTGGAACCAGGGGCAAATCTCTGCCTGGGAAGTTTGAGAGAGGAGCTGTGAAGCGAGGAGGAGCTGGCTCCAGGTGTCTTGGAAGCCACCTCAAAAGTTGCACTATGCCCGAGTCCCGTGTGCTATGCACAAGGGTGGTCCCAGCAGGCAGAAACAGCTTACAAACTGATGTCAGGACACTTTTTACTCCTCCCAATGGTCCATCCCTTAACATTATTCTGAATAATAAACCAAAGCAAAATGCTTGGTTGAGTTTTACAAACACACGGGCATTAGTGAGATTTTTCTGGTAAGGCAGATGGCTCTTTGAAGTTCGTATTCATAGGAATATAAGGTGTTATATATATTAAAAAAAAAAAAAAAAGCAAGCTTAGTCACAAGGTCTAATATAGCTGCGCAGAGAGAAAAATCTCTCGGAAATTAACCTTGGGAGGGCATCTCAAGCTGAGGTTTATTTTATGAACTTGTTGCAAAGGATGAGGCAGATAACTAGTACCTTGTTCAATGACCTGTTGGTTGAAGTAATTTCTTTTAGTTGTTTAAGAAAATGTACATCTTTTAAGTCTATGTTAATACTCCAAGGCTTTTGAAACGCTTACCAAGCCTGGCATTTGCAGGCTGCTGGTATGTTTCTATCTATCAGTGTGTAATAGCAGAATAGCTTGTCTTTGTGGCCCACAAGAAAAAGAAATCCTTTTCTTCTCTGTGGTACTTTGGTGCAGACCCTCTTCCCCAGATGACTGCACTTTTTGTCTTTTGAAATCTGAATTCTAACAAGCCAGGTGTTCTGATGAAGTTTCCAGTATTTAGCCAAAAAGGTTTTGCCAAACCTACCTGAATTTTAGTGGGTGAGCCAGCTGGACTTTTTGTGACTTCATGGAGCCCTTGACGGGATATATTCAAACAGATGCCAGAAATGCTGCTTGGTCTCTTTGGATGATCTTAAAGGTCTATTCCAACCAAAACAATTCTCTGATTCGAAGGTTAAACTGTGATCTCTGCGAACACTGCCTTGGCTTGGTGTACATTTGTTTCCTGGTCAACTGAGGATGAATTTGGATAGAGGAGCTGGCAAGGCTGGGGTATTTACATAATGCCTTTTTTTTTCCCTGTGAACCCTGAATGTGGATGGAAGCAGTCTCTAATCTTCTTAGGGATCTAAGTGAAGATTGAACGCTTTGGGTCAAGCTGGGGTTTGGATAGCCTCAGTTAGAAAAAAATTAATACATTTTCTAAAATCCCAGCTCTTCACCATGGTTGCAAATGGAGATAATTACAGACTGAGCTGGTAAATATTTCAGTAGTTGCTGATATTTTTGGCATTTCACCTGTTTGCAAAGACCACATAATTTGTTTCCAATAATTTATTTCTCATACTCTTTGAGACTTCTTGGAAGCAGAACAAGCAGCCCTTGTATTAAGCTCTGGGCACCGTTCGTGTCCATTCGCCTCAGGATAGTTTTAAGTTGTATCATGGGGGATGAAAAGGCAAGTGTCAGAATAAGCAGCATACAAAGAGGCTTCCTTCCCTTGGCAAGCTCTGGGTGGCTGGCAAAGGCTGCAGACCTGGTCTTAATGCTTCTTGCACCACAACCCCTGCGTCAGAGCAAGAGGAGGAGGAGTTCATTAGGTGGCTGTCCTTTCATACCTTGATTATTAAAACATTCAGACTATGACTTTTCTGGTGTGTTACAGTAACATTGCTTTTCAAACGCTGCTGTCATCAAATTATAGTTGTGATATTTCATTTTGTATTTTTTTTTCCAAGCGGATAGATGTCCTGCACTGAGTCTGGAAGTGACATTTCATACTCCATTTGCCTTGCCTGCCTACATTTTGTAGTATTTTTTCATGCAGAAGTTACAGCTTGTCAGGTGCTCTGAACAACAAGCAAGTACAACATATTACAGTGAAGGGGGAAAAAACTCTATCACTCTATCCTATTTGCATTTTCCTTTTTCTTCAGGCTTATCTTCCCCAATCCAAAGCTTTATGCTAAATCACTTGAGTTAACGTTACCACACGATCTTCACATAGTGAAACTCATGCAAAGCCTGATTTTTCAGAGCACAGAAGTTAGTAGGAGCTGCTCGCCCTCTCTTTAACATCTGCACCCTAATGCTTACAAACCAAAGGATTACCTTTTTACAGGGTTGCTTTTGTATTTGAGTTCAGCAGCAGGCATTTAATATCTTTTTTGTTTTGTTTTGTTTTAGTTGATGTTCAGTAATAGAATCGAGTCTATATCCATCCCCTGCTTGAACTTGCCACTGCTGCATTTCATTAACTTTCTCAATATTTGATAGAAATTGTTTCTAATTAACATGCTTCTCAATACATTTTTAAAAAGCATTGTTAAAAACCCAGGTGCAGTCTATAAAATAAGAAAATTTTACTCTCCGCTAAGAAGACTTTTACCATTTTATGACCTTTTTGAAATTGCTGTTATTATTCCTGTAAAATGGTATATTTTAGAATGAAACTCTTTTTATCTGTACTATAATTAATAACCAGGAATAGCTTACTGAAAACAGTTAGGCCGGGTAGAGGACACGATTAGTTATTGAGAGAAAGGAACACAAATTAACCATACTCAGAATTTGTTCTTTTTAATGAAATCAAGGCTTTTTCATGAAATCAAGGGAAGTATTTAATAGGTTCTGTCATTGTGATACGTGTACTCACTGTAGCACATATTAACCGTTTTGGGTTTTCTCCCTTTACCTGCAAAGGAGATGATATGATTTGGTAAAAAGGAAAAGAAAAAAAAAAAAAAAATTGAGAGGAGAGGGAAAGAGAAAGGAAGGAAAATGAAAGGAGAAAAAAAAATGTGT
This sequence comes from Todiramphus chloris collaris, assembly GCA_025345505.1. NCBI lineage: Eukaryota > Metazoa > Chordata > Aves > Coraciiformes > Alcedinidae > Todiramphus > Todiramphus chloris. The sequence continues at coordinate 4,889,472 of JANVCC010000047.1, forward strand.
GGTTTTTCTTCTGTCAACTACATCCCTATCCAGAAATAAATTTGAAGAGTATGAGAAGCCTTTGTCCATCATTGTAAAGCAGTATAAAATTTGAAAGGGAGGAATCGAGGGCAGTTTTGTGTCTGTCTCCTGTTCTGGATACAAAAGGAAAGTGTATAGAAAGGAAGGAAAATGTATACAAACACACACAAATACATGAACTTTCCTTATATATATTCTTTTAAATGACTAAAGTAAGATACATATATGGGTACAATTATCAGAATAGGGTATTTGTAGGACTCCAAATTGTACTTGTAAACATTTATCAAAGAAGTTGATCAAATCTGACCACTGAACTCCGTACTGTTACACAGAGTTGGAAGAAATAAAAGATAACAAGTGAAGCAGCTTGTCAGAGAGATCAAGCCAGTCTAAATCTGACTGCATCCAAAAGCCAATTGTCCAGCCCTTCCTCCCTTTCCCCGCTCCTGCAGCGTGTCCCCCTTGGTCCTTTCTGCCAGCGCTTCTGCGTGTGTGTCCGTGCCACCAAGAAGAATTGTCTCCTGCTCTGCTTCCCTCACATTGTTAATTTTTGTCCGGGTGAGTAACCCTCTGGGAGTCAGGGTGTGATTTCTGGTGCCATCAGAAGGGCACCCATCGGTGGGCACTGGCAGCTGGAGGCCACAGGACCGCACCTTTTAGCAGCTGTCTGTATTTAAATCAGACTGAAAAGCAGTAAGAAAAAGCAGCCTGACCTTTATGGGCATTGTGCCCCCTGTAACCATGGTGTTCACTGTAATGGCAGGAGAGATTTGGACAAATATGCCACTAGGCTAAGGGTTCATCTCCTAGAATGGCTTTTGTCTCAAGCTTTGGTTCTGGAGATCTGAGTGTAGCCACCTACTGCCTCAGGTTTGGGCTTGTTCTTAGTTTTAGCTTTATAGCTATAAATAAACCCATAGATATATCATAAATAACTACTATAAAACCACAGTAACAATGCAATTTTTAAGTACTTGGTTAAAATTTTGCTCAGTTTTGTATGATATGGGTGCTCTGTATGATATGTGTGTATATCATGTGTGTATGTCTAGACTTTCAAGACCTGCCTGGATCTGTTCCTGGGTGTGCCTGCTCTGGCAGGAGGGTTGGTCTCGGTGACCTCCAGAGGTCCCTTCCAACCCCTACCATTCTATGATTCTATGGTATATACGTATATATGATTTTAATATGATGCATGCTCTGTATTTGGCTTTGAGGTTTGTTTTTCGTTTGTTTGTTTAAAACTGTTTAGGGAACAAATTATGCTATTTTGTTCTCTCTGTTTCCAGACAAGATTTCCATAGTGAATACTTAAAGGCGATGGTTTTGACATAGGGGAAAAAGATATTACAACTGTTAGGGTCAGTGCTGAGCTATTCTACAACGGTAGAAGCTGGGATGTTCATGGTCACAAATCTGGATGTTGCTCATATCATTCAGCTTCTCTGAAATATAAAGGCTGGTTTCAGTGAAACTTCTCGTTTGAATTGAGAGCCACATGTTTGACTCGAAAAGGAATGCTGGGCTGACTGCTTATCTGTAGTAGTCAATGATTATTAGTTGTTTGAGTAGGCTTTCAGAGTTTTGCAGGTTTAATGTGTATGAAAAATCTATCTGTGTTCCTTTACATCAGCTCTGCCTCTGGCTGGAAATGTGAATGTCTGAGGTGAAGCCATAAATTTGTGCTTCCTGATGATTTTTAACATCTTTGAACTGCTTGAAATAAATTAAAGCAGAGTTTCAGTTTGATGATTACGCTACACTTTCTTCCTTGCCTCACCTCCCATCCTTTCATAAGTTGGTAGGGATACAGCTAAACACCACTTACTGTTAAAGCTGGTTCAAATTAACTAACTTTTCCCAAAACTGGAAACCACAAGATTGCTTTCTCCCCTTCACAATGATGCCGTCCTTTGCTGTGTTTTTTGGTTGGTTGGTTTTTTTTTTTTTGTTTTAATCAACAGTCAATGTCTTGGTTTTCAGAGCTTTTCAGGACATGGTCACCCAAGTCCCCTTACCATCCTTACAGAACTCTTCTCAGCCTTCTCACAAAATAAACACTAGCGGAAGGTTTAGAAAATACACCCCAATTCCTGCCTAAACTTGAATTTCTCGTGGATATTTGTGCCCTAAATCTTCCGCTGCATTTCCTTTCACGTTGTCTCGTGCTCTGTAGCATTAATGAAAGCCGTGGGCCATCGTTTTGACATTGCTCTTTATTTTTCTCTCCAGCTGTGTGCTGCCCACCTGCCAACCCGATCAGAGGCACCGAACCACTACCAAGCGGTGTGTCGGGCTCTGTTTGCTGAAACAATGGAGCTCTACACTTTCCTGGCCAAAATTAAAAGTGCAAAAGAGGTAAGCAGTCTGAGAAGGTTTTCTGCTCTTGAGCTTATTACTGTGTGAATTAGGCTTACAAAATCACTGCTGTACCCAGGCGGTAGCTAATGTCAGATGCTTGAGGAAATGATCTGTAGCGGTCAGGGAGAGCAGTTCTGCAGCTGAGTTTTTTTGTCTTTTGGGTGTAACTATCTATAGATGTCTCATAGAAATTGTTATTAATTGCAACACATTTTGGGAGTAAAAGAGAAGTTTTTCTTGGATCATTGCATGCATGGATCCATTCCTGCACATGTGCATGCAATGTGTTTCAGTCTAAAAACTTCTCTGGCCTTGCAAGGATGTTGTGAAGCGTCAGAGCTTTGCCTGTTGTTCCTCAGCTCCTTCTCATACTTTGTTTTTGGCTGAGAATTATCTGAGATTCTTCGTGGTCTTATTTTGTCCCTGGTCAGCTGCTTCCATTACCTCTGGTGTATGATGGGCTTGTTTGTGTGCCACACTGGCTTCACAGCAGAGACAACTTTTAAAAAGAAACCTTTCCACCTGTAGGTTGTGATGCTTCTGTTCCCTGCCTGCTTGGCTGTTCCTGTGGGCTGTCCCATGTACCACTGCATTGAAATGGTCTTGCTTAAGAGTAGGGGGATGCTTTTTAATGAAGACAGTTTCAGTGATCTGCCCTGCAGAGTGCCTCCAGAAACAAATTGTATTAACCCAGCGCAGGTGTCGGTTACATTGGAAATCTGGTGGGTGAGGGGAAGGGCAGGAAGGGAAATGTGCTTCTTAAAGCTGGTTTCTTCACCAAAGCCAGCTTGTCAAGTAACAACACTTTCATGATTTTTCTTTTCAATAAATCCCCAAAGGATTTTCTTTTCTTTTGGAAGTCAGGATCTACAGTACCTTTGAAAAGCAGGGTAAGATTTTACAAGCTGATCTAAAAATTGTGCTGCTGAAAGAGGCAGAACTCTTCCTCCCACGCACACATGCTCCCATTCTGCTTCTAGGAAACAAACACAGCAAATATCAAATGAGAAAAACCAAACAAAAAAAAGAGGAGTCATTCCTTGTCAGGTTAATGAGCTGAATCAGCTCATTAAAGGGTCAAATGAGCTGCAAAGCAGCACAAGAGAGCTTTTATCCTCGTGTAAACCAGGCAAAGGCATTTTTCTTCCTGGTTGAGATGTATTCTTTCAAGGGGGAGAATCCTTCAGAGATGTTTTTCTGTTGCACAGGGTTCAGTTTCACCTCCACTTTTTCTTCAATCCTACTCAAACTGAAAGCAGTTTTTAAACGGAAGCAGTATCATGTCCTTACAAGGATAATTTTGACAGTGTCAGCATGGCTAAAAGCCACTTGTCTTGTGAAGTGCCTGTGTTACGGTTCATCTACATCCCGTGCCCCTGACACAGAGAGCAGACGGGCTACAGAGTCTCTGTGCCAAATCCCTCTCCTGAACCTTGACGTCAGTAATTTCACATCTCACCTTTTGACTGCTCCTTAGTGTTCTGACTGTTGGATGTACTAATTGAGGGATCTGTGCCAGAAACACCTCAACTAACAGCTATTGCAAAGTCCATGTTGAGGCTCAAAGATAAGACCCTTTGGAGTTCTTTCTGCTCAGAGAGGAATTCAAGTAGTTCCTGAACATTTTGGCTACAGCAAGCAGTTAGAAGACATCTCTGTTGTCAATGTCAAATGCTGTGTGTTATAACCATTTAAAATAAAATCTTAACAGTAATTAAAAAAAAAAATTTAAAAATTGGTGTGGGAGGGAGTGTGTGTTTATTTTGCAAATTATTTAATCACCTTGTAATTGGATGTAAAAACCCAACAACATCCGATCACACCGTAGAGCATACTATGAGTTAATCCCAAATGAAAGAAACCATTTGCCTCTCAAAGGCTATTAGGGATTGATTCAAAGCACATTTAGGTCAAAGGAAGTAATCCTTGTGGATGGAATTTTGGCCCTACTGAAATCAGTAAGATTTTTATTGCTGCACCTAACCAAGGCCAGAATTTTGATCTTTTGATTTCATTTTACTCTGATCATTCCCCCGTAGGTGTACGAGAAATGATCAAAAAAAAATTACCTTACAGGCAGCTTCTGGAACCTGAATACTTTGGTTTTATGATGTGCTTTTTCCTTGCTTATAGCTTTTATCCACCTATAGATTTGGAATGTATTTAATTTTGAAAATAATGTAGCATATAAAGGTAAAAAAAAAAGTATGAAGAAAATACAAGGTGAAATGCTGCAGATCTTGTTACACCATTTTAAAATGACCTGTACAGTTTATACTTGAGGCGAGCAGGAATCATATGATCATACTAGGTTTGTGCCAGTAAAAGCTGTGGTATCGTTTATACGTCCTTCTCTCTTGCAGATACAGAGCAGAATCTTAATTCATGAGGAATAGTTAAATACAATTCACTTCAACAAATTCCTTTTTCTTTTCCTTTTGGTATTGTCACATGAGTATTGGGTACAAAGGAGAGAAACGCTTGATACTTCAGTAAGGACATTTGTTGTCATGAATTTGTGGTGTTTGCATTGGCAGATAAGTGGGGAAAAAAACCCCAAGTTACAAACATCAGCTGCAATTAAAAAAACCCCAAAAAGCTTACACTGTGTAATATTGTGTTTGTGACACTAAAGATGCCAGGAAGTTTAAACTGTTAATTTCAAAACCTGACAGCTTTCATTGAAGATCTTCCTTTAGAGTCCCTCAGACATAGTTTTATTTCATCAAAATGAAAAAAAAACATTAAAAAGTGTGTGTGTGTGTGAGAATCCTCTAGAATTACTTACAGTAACTTTCCTATGAATAGAAATTACTTTGAAGTTCCTTGGATTCCTTCTAGGGCCACTGGTAGCTGGGTATCTGTTTCCCAGGTATATGAAGTTCATAGTTTCTGCTCAGGAGGTGTTTCAATAGCCAACTGCACTGTAGTGGAAGAGGGAGAACCTTTATCTGCAGAAGGACACTTGCTAGGAGTGTGCAGGACAGGTTTAGAAGGGGAATAAACTGTGAAAGAGGCAGAAAAAAATACTGAATATTGCTGTGATGCTCTTTTCAATTTGGCACTATAAAACCTCCTCAGGATTTTGCAAGTTACATACGAGATCTCATGAGGGATGAATCAGGAGACAGGAGGGATAGGCCAATAGGGTTGACACTAATATATATATATATATATATGCTGAGTAGTCATGTGTTCTCCAGTTTGTCATGTGAACGTCGCTGTGGTATAACAAATGGAGCGTAGTGTCAGAAAGGGATTTAGTGGCGGGTGATGGGGTGAGTGCGTTAATCAGACATGATGGAGCAATGAGTGAGCTGCTCAGGTCATCTCAATCGATGTCAAATAAAAGGTTCTAGGCAGTTTGTTTCGTACTTGATGTCACGGGGCTTTTATTTCCAGTCTGATTCCCTGTGTGTGGAAAGGTCAGCAGGCAGGGAGATGGTACTTGTGTCCTTCAGCATAGTGGATGCACAACTCAAGCCAGAGCTGAGAAAGGTGTGGCATTACTGCTGCAATACTAAAAAAAAAAAAAAAAGCCAAATAGGGTAACAGTAGCAAAAATACATACTTCTGTGGAATAGCAACAGCAGCTCCAATGGTAGGATTGAAATTCAGTTACCTGTTAATTCACTTACCCTGGGTGGTCCTGCTCTGTCAGGAAGGTTGGAATTGATGATCCCCAGAGGTTCCTTCCAGCCTCTACCATTCCATAAACTAGTCTGATCTAACTTTGCATCCTTTTGCAAGGTGAAGTTTTTGCTAGCAAGTTTACTGGGGTGTTTTTTCAGCTTGCTGGTAGTGTCTGTACACTGCTTAGGCTCTGTGAAAGGTGCCTTTGCTGCTGATTCACCCCGGGTACCATCTGCTGTCATCCAGAAGTGGCCTTTTGATGGGCCAAGACCTCCTAACTCTGTATCCTGCTGTTTAAGCATTTACGGCTGATGACAGCAACCGAGTACAGCTTGTTTTTCATCTATAGCAGTGAGCTTTTAAAATTGCAGTAGGAAAATTCCACAAAAAGGAAATCTCTCCCTTTTATTTTATCGTGTGGAGGGAAGAATGGTCAGCAACGTGAAGGAAATGCATGATGCATGTGTGTGTGGTGAGGGGAAAGATAGTTTGAATATCTGCTAAAAATGGACTTCATGTAAATGAAAAGGTTCATCTTTTCCAGGATCATGCAAAAGTCATTGAGATCACCTTTGCTGGCACCCAGCCACAGACAGAACTGTAGGCACAAATAAGCCATGTCCATGAGATAAAGCAAATGTTCCTGCTGTGGAGTATCTAAAAAGGTCATGAGTGTTGCTCAGAGATGGCATCAAGTGTGACCAAGAGAGACAGGGTGAGACTCTGCAAGCATAGGAATGCAGAAATTGCTGCTCTGAATCGGACTGGGGATCCACCTGCTCTGCTGTCCATGTTGTGAACCAGCTTCATTGAGGGGATATCTGCCCTAGGTCTCCTTCACCTCCCTGCCACTGCCCAGTCTTGACTTCTACTGGAGTTAATGCTCCATGTGCATGGAATGGCTGAGTGAGCCAGCAATGTGCCCTTGTCCCAAAGAAGTGTCTTGAGCTGCACTGGGAGAAATATTGCCTGCAGGTCAAGGGAAGTGATCATTCCCCTCTGGTCAGCACTGATGAGGCCACAGCTGGAGTGCTGGGTCCAGTTCTGGGCTCCCCAGGACAAGAGACACATGCACATACTGGAAGGAGTCCAACAAAGGGCCACAGAGACGATGAAGGGACTGGAGCATCTGTCCTGTGTGGACAGACTGAGGCTGCTCAGCCTGGAGAAGAGAAGGTTCAGGGGGATCTCGTTGGCATCTATAAATATCTGAAGGGAGAATGGCACAGAGGATGGAGCCAGGCTCTTTCCAGTGGTTCCCAATGACAAGACCATAGACAGTGGGCACACCCTAGAACACAGGAGGCTCATCAGGAGACACTTTTTCACTGTGAGGCTGACCGAGCACTGGCAGAAGTTTCCCAGGGAGGCTGTGGAGTCTCCATCCTTGGAGATGCTCAGAAGCTGCCTAGACATGCTGGTGGGCAACTGGCCCTGGGTGGCCCTGCCTGACTGGGGGGCTGGACCAGCTGACCTCCAGAGGTCCCTTCCAACCTCAACCACTCTGTGAGACTGTGAGTGGTACCATTAAATACCAGCCTGTAGCAGAGCTAAGCATCTGTGAGCGGGCTGTGGGTGATAAACTCCACAACTGGCACAGCTGGTGCTAAAAGACACCATGTGATACTGACCACCAGAAAATACAAGCAGTGTCCAGAAGGTAGCTGTGTCGTAATCTACTGCCAGTAGGTTTGAGTCATGTCTCAAAAATTTTCAGAGATGCCTGTATACCCTAAAGCATCAACATTAATATTTCTTCCAAACTAATTAAGACTTTGTATATTTTTATAATTGCCTGCATCTTTGATTGCAGTAAAAATCCATGTTCATCAAAAGCTCACCCCTAATTTCATTATCCACAGCATGCCTTGTAATTAAGTTTCTGGTAGGATAGGGATAAAGCTCCCAATCTGTCATCTTTGTACCATTCTTTTAAATCATGTCTCCTTTTATTTCTCTCCTTTCTGACGCAAAAACGTAATTCTTTCAGTCTGCCTGGATGTATTTCAGTCTGAGGTGTATGAAAACGTGAACATACAAATTCTAATTAAGTCCAAGAGCAGAAATGAAATTGTTCTTCCCTTCTTTTCCTAGTTTCATGCCATTTCAATGGCTCAATAGGAAAACAGCTGATTAAAAAACTCAAGTGTTGTTTTTCATTTCACATGGCTATACTGGTGTATTATTTGTACAAAATATGATAATAGGGGTAGTTAATAGGTACCTAAACAGTGTTAATGGATAACTTATTTTGGAAATATTGTTGTTACCCGAGTTACTCTTAATAGCCCCATGACTGTAAAGGCTGCTAAATACCCATCTCCTGGGATTTTCACAAAGCACAGCTGGGGAAAGAAATTTATTCACAAACTTCTGTGCTCATAAATTCACTTTTACCTACACTTCCAGGCTCCTGGTGACTCTGCTTCTGCAACTGTGCAGTCACCAGGTTTGCAGCCCCGTCGTGATTTGTTTGATCCCTCAGTTTAGGAGCTTTAATAAGGGAAGAGGTTGCTGGTTTAGGTTTGGGTTTTTTCCAGAGGGGAGGACTTGCTGGTTTTTTTTCTTAAGTAATGCAGACACTGTCACCCAGTAAGTGTTACATGCACTCGGTTTGGAGGGTTTTTGCTGCCTCTTCAACAGTTCTGTTGAGTAGCGTGGTGCTTATTTACTGTTTCCAGAGCTGAGCAAGCTGCATTGACCCATGCCACTAGATAGAACCATTCTGGTTGGGAAAGACCTTTAAGATCAAGTCCCACTGTTAACCCAGCACTGCCAGGGCACCACTAACCTGTGTCCCTCAGCACCACATCTCCACAGCTTTGAAACCCCTCCAGGGATCATGGGGACTCCACCACTGCCCTGGGCAGCCTGGGACAGACTTTGACAGCCCTTGCAGGGAAGAAACTTTTCCTCCTGTCCAACCTAAACCTCCCCTGGCGCAACTTGAGGCCATTTCCTCTTGTCCTGTTGATTGTTTCCTGGGAGAAGAGACCAACCCCACCTGGCTCCAACCTCCTTTCAGGGAGCTGTTGAGAGACAGAAGGTCTCCCCTCAGCCTCCTTCAGGCTGAAACCCCCAGATTCCTCAGTCTCTCGTCACAAGACTTGTGCTCTAGACCCTTCCCCAGCTCTGTTGCCCTTCTTTGGCCACTGAAACTGAACCCAGTATTCAAGGTGCAGCCTCACCAATGCCAAGTACAGGGGGACAATCCCTGTTCTAGTCCCGCTGGCCACAGCAGTTCTGATACAGGCCAGGATGCTATTGGCCTTCTTGACCACTTCAGCACCCACCAGCTCCTATTCAGCCACCTGTTGGATCAACACCCCCAAGTCCTTTTCTGCTGGGCAGTTTCCAGCCACTCTTCCCCAAGCCTGTAGCATTCCAGGGGGCTGTTGTGACCCAAGTGCAGGACCTGGCACTTGGTCTTGTTGAGCCTCCGTCCATTGATCCAGCCTGTCCAGATCCCTCTGTAGATCCTCCCAGCCCTCAAGCAGATCAACACACCCACCTAACTTGATGTCATCTGCAAACTTCCTGAGGGTTCCCTCAGTCCCCTTGTCCAGATCATTGATAAAGATAATAAAGAGATGAGGCTCTAGTACTGAGCCCTGAGGAACACCACTGGTGACCAGCCACCCACTGGGTTTCACTCCATTCACCACAATGCTGTGGACCCAGCCAGCTTTTTATCCAGTGAAGCGTACGCCCGTCCAAGACATGAGCAGCCAGTCTTCAGGGGAATGCTGTGGGAAACAGTGTCAAGAGCTTTCCTAAAGTCTGGGTAGACAACATCCAGAGATGCATGAAGAACTTTCTCCAATAGCCACTCAGGAGGTTTTCAGGGGCTGATTTAACCAATGCTGTTCCCACATTTGAATTCAACTGAGTTTGGGTCTCTTCAAAGTAATGCTGCTGGCCAAGGCCTTGGAATTTAAAGTTGGATAGCTGAATATATAAAAGCAGTTTTTTCCCCATATGCAGGTTATATTTTTTTAAGCTGAGCATGAAGATTCAAGCATATATTCTTAGTTTTGCAGGTAGCAGGATAAGAATTCCTTGCATCAGCGAGCAAACGGCTCCTCGTTAAGAATATAAACTGGGAATGACAGTAGACTGTGTTCTGCAGTTGGTGAGAAGCAAAGTCCAGATCTGGAGTCCCCGAGCAGACTGTCTTCGTTAAAACGCTGCGTTCTCGGGAGCCTTTCGTGGAAGCGAGTCTCGGAGGCTGCGCTGACAAGTGCCTTATGTAACCCCCATCTGTCAGAGAGCGCGGCTCAAAAGTGGGACACGCAGCAGCAGCAGCCAGCACATCAGCTGCCTGCTTTTAGTGGTGCAGCAAGGCACTTGCTGACATGCCGTGATTTTATTACTAGCTTTTGTCACATAATGCAGGTTGTTTGGGGGTTTTTTTTTTGTTTTTTTTTTCAAATGGCCAAATGCTGTAATGGTTTAAAAAAGCCAAGGCTGATGAAACGCTCGCTTGTTACCCATCCAGCCCTCTTTGCCTGAATGAGCTCTGAACTAGGTGAAGCAGGTCTGTGGTGTGGGTCTGGGGGTCTGGAACGCTTCAGAAAAATCCTTTCAGGATGTTTCTGCTTTCTAAAGTGCGAATCCATTTGGGCTATTTCTTTGTTATACGCTAATAGGTTTTCTTAAGCCCTTGTCCCAAGGGTAAGTGCAAATGGCTGAGGTTATTCACAGCTTTTGCATCACAGTTCAGGTCTGACAAATGGTCTCTTGGGTTGTAAATGCGGTGGTTTCCATGATTTACGATTGAAACAGATGTGAAACCCACTGGTGGTGGCTGGGGATGCCGGAGGGAAGTGATAATATTTCATCTAGCCTGGAGATTTAAACCTAATCATTTGTCACAGGGAATTTATTCCTTTCCAAGCAGCACCTGACAGGTGAAGAAAATGTAAATCTGCCTTCCAAAGCACCGACTGCGAGGGTAGAACACTTGCTGGGGTTTTTTCCTGCCCGGTCCTCCAAAGCTTTCTACCCTCTATAATGAGGGAAATTCCAGCTGTGGTGAGCTGCCTTTAGGGTTCTGCAGCGGGTGCTGGAGAGGGGAATGAACTATCCCTACCAAGCACAAGTCTGTGCTGGTGTGTTGGAAGCAGCTTGGAGCACTTGGCTAGGATGGGGAAGAGCAGGATCCCAGCTTTGGCAGGAGGCTGTGCTTGTATCAGCTCATTTGGATCAAAAAAGTAATGCACTTTGAGAAACTTCTCTCTCTTGGCTGGCAGGTTTTGCTCTTGCAGCTCCCCAGTGTAACCAGCTTCACTTCCACCTGCGCTTTCTGGGGTACAAACTGCCCCTCTAGCTATGTTCCAGAGAAACTAATTAGATGGTTGCCTTATTCGGAACATCTTTCAGCTATTCAGGGTGGGGGTTTTTGCCTTCATATTTTCTACTGTTAAGAAAAACTGGTTGTAATTTTTTTAGCTTCATGGAATATTTATGTCAGTCAAAGGCATGAGCCTTTGGGCATAGACCAGCCCAGTAAAGTGTATGGTAGGGAACATAGTTGCTGAGCAGGGTAATTGCTGGAAATCTTGTTGAGCAATTGAAGTAAAGGTTAAGCAGCTGGAAGATGTTAATTCTTTTTTTAAATGAATGTGTACCTTCCAGTATGGAAAGGAGGAGCCAATCTGACAGCTGTGAGCTCATTTACTGAAGTTAGCTTTTTGATTACAAAGAGGAAAGGGGAAAAGTATCAGCATGATTTTCCATCTTATCTTCCATTATTTTCTGTTATTCTATTAATAATCTTCTATTATTTTCTGGTTTTGTTTACCAGTAAAGGTTAGCAATTTGCAGAGTAATTTACAGTTCACAGATGCTGTATTTGAAAAGATTACTGCAACTGTATGATACAGAAAAGAAACCCTGGGTGGCAAGCTAAACATCAGCAAGGCCTTTTGTTACTCATTCTTTCCATTGTTCCTTTTGGTTTTTTCCCCTTGGAAAAGGGAAGGTAAGTATCAGGCTGGGTGCTGACCACAGCAACAGACAAGTTTCCATAAAGACACTCTTTCCCAGTCGGGTATCCTGTGGCGACCCTGCAAGTCAGGCTAAAACGTTCCCGCGTTGCCTCGTGATGCATTTGCTTCTGCAGCGTAGGTGATTTATGGGGTTTTTTAGAGCCTTCTTGTAAATGCCGTCTTTTGGTTTTCTATGGCAATGGTAGTATTTCTTCTTTGATATGGAAGTAAGTGTGTTACTTAAATAAGACAGTAACCCATCTGCTCTCTTTCCAACACCTCTGTGGTGGCTGACTCACGTGCACGTCTCTGTGACCAGGTTTGGTGGATACTCACACTCTGTTCAATGCACAAGTTAAACACTCTTCCAGTACTCCCACTTCTCCCACTGAAATATCAGCAGGTTTGGAACTGCTTTAAGGAGGAAAAGTTTTTACAAAATACACTTGTTGTTTAAATTTTCTGGGAAGCTCAAAAGGTAAATTGAGACTGATGGTTCAGTCTTCAAAACGGGCATCCTTCCACTAAAGGAAAAACTTAAGTGCTTAAAAGTGAGAGAAGATTTTTGATAAATAAATACATCTGTCAGATCTCTGACCAGATGCTTTAATCTCATAAAATAAACAAGTAGTTCTGGGAGGATTTAACTACCCATTTTGAATACATTAGTGAGTACTTAGAAAACAGGTCAAATTAAACATCATTAAAGATTTCCTGGAAAACTCTGTGAAAGTGGAATGAAGTGTTGAGAATTTACTTGTACTGCTGATTATAGAACATTTCTGTACAGAAACAAACCCAAAAAATAACATTTGGCATATGCAGTTGTTTATCTGTAGATCATCTCTGTAAAGCCACAGCCTTTTGAATCTTCCTATTCTTTGGTCTGCTGTAACTTTTAAGCATTTTTCATAGTCTTGTTGGTATGAAAGCGGTTTTTTTTTGTCCCTTTGCAGACAATCTTTTCCATATTTGCATGATCTGATCTTGATCATAAATAGCAGGCTTTACCTTTGAAAAATCTGCTTCTCTTCCTGACGTGATTACTCAGATTTCAGTATCTCTAACCACGTTAGACGGACTACTTAATTTCAATATAGATGCAAGTCTGTCACTATTCAGTTTAAAGGTTTTCTCATAGTTTATTTTTCCTCACAACTAAAGTTCTAAGAATTTCTCCTACAAAAATAAGTTGTCCCTAATTGGAATGTGAATGGAATCCTTACCCAATCAGCAACGTTTTCTGTTCCGTAGCTTAACAGATGTGCTAACTGGTTGGGTTTTTTTCTGTGCATAGCACAATTTTAGGAATATTAAAATTTTTATATCTAGTTTTTCCTCTGCCATGCTATTATCTGAGATACTTTCATACACAAAACTTAAGATTTTTTTTTTTCTCCAGCATTTAAGGCCCGCTTTTGAATTACGAGAAACATATTCAAATAGTATTTTGAGTTACTTTTACAGTATTGCTATTCAAGTCATAAAACACTTCAGTAGAATACCCAAACAGCAGAATTCATCAGCTGTCAAAAATTAAGCTTCAGTTTTAGTTGAGAATAATGCCACCATTCATTTGTTGACTCATTTTCTTTTCATTGGCAGAATCTGAAGAAGATTCAGGAGATGGACAAAGGGGCAAGTGATGAATCCAGCACAGACCTTGATGACTTAAAAAATGCTGACTGGGTAAGACAGCAGTTGAATTCAGAATTATTACTAGTGGGTTTTATTTCTTTATAATGCTTACCTAAAGTTCTTTGGTTTATGTTAAAATTGGTGTCTGCTTAACATATGAATTAATAGTAACTCATGACAAGTTAGAACCAAATGGAGTCTCAATCTTCCTTTGCAGGCAGGTGACACAAGTATCCAAGCAGTACATTTTTTTCTTTAGACTGTTCTCATGGGGAAACTTTTGCAATTTAAAAAGACAGGACATTTAGACAGGTATCCTGCTGACTGCCCTTCAAAGGGGCAGGCAGGCAGCAGGCAGAGCCACCCGCTGAGCTTCTCCAGTGGTGAAAGAAAAACGTTACAGAGAAACTCGTAACAGAAAGTAGCTTGTTTTATTTTCTAGACACTATTCTTGCCAGTTCACAGGGGAGTATTAAACAGTTCTTGAAGGTACATGATTTCAATCTCCCAATTTTGTATCTGCCACCTGTTCTTCCTCCTCTCCAGCTAGTCTCACTACCCAGAAGATGAGAGGGAGCTCTTGGTGCGTGGTGCGATTAGAGGCAGAGCAGAGGGAAGTTGAGTACTCGGAGGGTATTGCTAGGTCTTAGGGTTTGGAGTCCATTCCAAAATTTCTGCTGGGAAATTTTGCAAGAAAGTTCTGGGCCTAAGGGGAAAAAAAGTTTCAAGTTCAATGAGTGTTTTAATTTACATCATATTAGCTGTAAGTCTAGAAGCTTTACTGACATGCTTGCAGTGTACTTGAAATGGAAATATAGATGAGAATTTCAAATCCTTTTCTGTATGATCTTAGAGATGAACATCACTTGAAGTGAGACTCTGCAGTCCTGCTGAGTTGCAACAAGGTTTTGTAATGTTCAAGAGGGTTAAAAATAGGCTTATATAAAACAAAATGGGTTTTGGTTGATGTATTAAAAGTAGAACAGTCCAGCTGTACCTATATAATGGTGTCCTGAAAGAAGAATGAAGAACTTTGCTTTAATCTGAGGTGTTATTCAAGGGTAAGGTATCAAATAAAATTCCTCTCTCTTTTCTCTTCAGGCTCGTTTTTGGGTACAAGTGATGCGAGATTTACGGAATGGTGTTAAACTTAAGAAAGTCCAAGAGCGTCAGTACAACCCACTCCCAATAGAATATCAGCTCACACCCTATGAAATGCTGATGGATGATATTAGATCCAAACGCTATACCTTAAGGAAGGTCATGGTAAGTCAAGGGAGTCACTAAAATTTGGCAAATCCAAAATGTTTATTTCCTTTTTTATCTTCTTCTCTCCCTCTCTTTTTTTTCTCCTCCCCCCCGCCCCGCCCAAGAACCTCAAAATTATGATTTCATGTAGATAGTAATGTTCATGGGTATTCTGTGGCATCTTAAATTTATGTGACACATTGGGAGAAAAACATGAAAGCAACAAAAGTTGTGTGTTTTGTTTTCCATATGGCAGACCTTTAAAATTCTGAAAGACATACTGGTTATCATATGCTTGAACAAAG
This sequence comes from Todiramphus chloris collaris, assembly GCA_025345505.1. Classification (NCBI taxonomy): domain Eukaryota; kingdom Metazoa; phylum Chordata; class Aves; order Coraciiformes; family Alcedinidae; genus Todiramphus; species Todiramphus chloris. Next base: position 4,904,671 of record JANVCC010000047.1, read on the forward strand.
GGTTTGTGTTGGTTTTATGATAACCTTCAGAGTCATAACCAGCAGTCCTGTCACACTTTCCTTTAAGAAACCATTTTAGGCTTTTCTTATAGGGGAGGACACTTACCTTGCATTACAACATAATGTTTGGAATTGCAGAATGTGAAGTGCTACTGTGTTGTTACTTGAGTGATACTGTGATGGGAAAGAAAAATCTATGGTGGTTGAAAACTTACATTACCCGCTACGTATATTACATATGTTACAGTGTTTGAAAACTTATGTTACCATGTTAAAAATTTTCAAGGAGTGTGCTATGTAAAAAATTCTAAATCTTCAATTGGTAGAAATTGAGCTTAATTGTTTTCAACATACCTTATTGCTGCTTGCAAGTCAGGACAGTAGATCAAAGCAAGTTGGAGAGTGTTGATGACCCTCTTCCTAGATACTCATAAAGGTACATGTAAGATTGACTTGAGGCACTCCTTTTATCAGAACCCATTTGATATTTACTGGTATCTCCCTGTTCAACATTAAAATGTTCTTCCTGGTAATCTAGCAACTCATCTAAAGGGCTTCTTATCCCTAGTAGGACATTCTAAACCCCTTTGCCAGAGGCATCTATTGTCAGAGGTCAATGTCAATATTGATACCTTGCACTTATCTTTGCCTGTTATTCTTTACAGTGGAAGCATTGTTTTAGAATAGTCAGTGTTGAAATGCATTTGTTTTCCTGACAGAACCTCACACAGCCTTTGTAAGAGGGATTCTTTGTGAGAAAGATTCTGCCAGAAAAACTCAGAGATGGGGGTGGGCGGGAGGTGAGAGAGACAGAAAGCGTGCAGTTTGTTTTGTCAGAGATCATTAGAAAAAGGAACAAAGGAGGAAAAAATTGAAACAACTACATGGGGAGAAAATAAATGAGTTCTGTTACAAATATAAATGCCTTTTATGTCTGAGCTGAAAGTACTTTCCTAATCAAGATCTGGATTTAGACTATCAGATTGCATTTATTTTCTGCAGCAGCTGTCGCTTAAATGTTAAATCAATAGGGTAAAATGCATACCCAGGTAATGATGTTATCTGTCTTTCTGCTAACAATTCAGAGAACTCTGCTGTGTTCCTACCACCCACTGCAAAGGGGAACAGTCCCCTCAGGACCTTGATTACTGTGTGCAATCAGGGTAGTAGTTTTGTTTGAATGGGAACCCCTGGGTCATCTGATTTTGCTTTTGTCAGACTAGCCTTTAATTCATCTTCTGCTGAGCAAGCTCCAGCCTCTTCAGAAGAGATTTTCTTCATTATGTTGGTAGGGCTTTGAGGCACAGCTGCTCCTTTGCTCATCCAGACTCTCACTGTATACGAAATCCCTGCAAGCATCTATTTTTGTCCTTCTATCTTGTCTACTAGGTAGATGGCCAAAGTGACCTCTGGGCATAAACATGAACTGGGATTACAATCAGCTGCAGGTACAGTACCTGTAGTGCTGCCTGTGATGCAATTGCTGGCTTAGTTTGACGACTGCTAATGACGTTGGGAAGGAAAAATAATTTCTTTCTTAGAAGAATTAAATTTAGTAACTTGGATTCTGCTGCAGGGTCTTCTTGAAGAATGTGCAAAGCATGCACAATAAAAAGAGTGCAGCTTGACATAAAATGTGTGGAGCCTGAAGGATTCACATCGAGTTACAAGTTGAGTTAGATAGCATAAATACAGCGTCTTCTAGCTGACCGTCATGGATCAAAGCTGATTATATGTATTCCCATCAGAGAAACCTGTCATGCTTCTTGAGGAGAGGAGAAAAGGACATGAATCCTAAATCTGAATATTAAGGCAGCCACAGAAAGGTGGATTATGTTTCTTTCTATCAGTCAAAACAGAGGTTTGGCAAAATTTTTATTAAAAGTGATTTTTGGTTTAATTTTATTGGTGGTATTTTTAGATTTGGTAGCTTGTGAAAATGCATATGGTGCTAATGATAACAAGAGGTTAAGTAAATGTTTTAAGTAAATAGGATGCAACATGAAGTCTCTACTGTTCTTTTTAATAATCTAATGCTGTGTGTTTAGAAGAGTAGCTTGATCTGTCCCTCACTGCTCAGTAGTTTGAGTAGAAATAAGGAAAAGAAAGGAACAGATGTTCCTATTAGGCACATTACTTAGGAACTCTTTTGGTGTTTCAGTCTTTCAAAATTGCTGAGTTAAAAGATGCCAATAACTGGAGCTCTTTGTTTTCGGCTTTTGCCACAGTGAAAATATCCAGAACATTCTGAAGATGTAAAATGTCAAATTCTGGGCTTTTTGTACATAACTGGTTTCATTAGTCTCAGAGATGTTGGCATTTCTATTTCAGTACATATGAAAATAATTTCAAATTTATCATCTCTCTAATCCCTCCAATGCAAAATTCTTCCCTGCCCACTTTCCCCCCACCCCAGAACATGCCCCATTCACGATATTTCCTGAGCAGTGCTTATTGAACAGTACCCAGTGACCCTTAGGTTGCTTGTTCAATGCATGGCTGTTAAGTACCATTCATGTAGTATCCAAATTTGGTATTACATGGCGTAACAGTTACATTCTTCATAGGTAACGGTGCTCTTGTCTTCATGTTTGAGCTCTTCACAGATACCTATTATCCAGTGGTATTGGCTTGGCCATGTTGCAAAGGGGGATAGAGGCATGCAGGTTGAAGCTATTATTGTCAAAAATAGTAATTTCATAGAATCATAGGCTGGTTTGAGTTGGAAGGGACCTTTCAAGGTCATCCAGTCCACCCCCCCTGCAGTGAGCAGGGCCATCTGCAACTAGAGCAGGTTGCTCAGAGCCCTGGCCAACCTCACCTGCAATGGTGCCAGGGATGGAGCAGTGATCACCTCTCTGGGCAACCTGGGACAGGGTCTTGCCACCCTCAGGGGAAAAAATTTCTTCCTTCTCTCTAGTCTACATCTCCCTCTTTTAGCTCGAAACCATCACCTCTTGTCCTGTCACATCAGGCCCTGATAAAAAGTCCCTCCCCATCTTTCTGACAGGCCCCTTGAAGTGCTGAAAGGCCACCAGAAGGTCTCCCCAGAGCCTTCTCCTCTCCATGCTGAACCCCCCCATCTCTCCCAGCCTGGCCTCCCAGCGGAGGGGTTCCAGCCCTCCCAGCATTGCTGGGGCTCCTCTGGCCCCGCTCCAACAGGTCCCTGTCTCTGCTGTGCTGGGGACTCCCAAGCTGGACCCAGGGGAGGGTCTCACCACAGAGGGGTAGATGGGCAGAATCGCCTCCCTTGATTTGAATGTGTAATCTGAGAATCCTGTCATATGGTTATTGGTGTATTTTTAAGAAAAAAACCAAAAAGCCATATTTATTTATTTACAGGATTTAGCATCTTACAGCACTTACCTGGATTGCAATAACAGCTGCACATGGACAGTATTTCAATAAGTGAGATTTCAGATGTTTCAAGCTGGACACAGAGAATGTGAAGAAAAGCCTTTGAGCAGTCTGTCGAGCTGGGCACTGTAGAGCCTGTCGTTCTCTTGGGCACAGGTCTGACTGACTTTCGCTGAAGGACATTCAGCTGCTTTAAGCAGGGAACTGTCCTTTTTCATTTTCCGCCTCCGTCACGTGTTTCTGCAGAAGTTTAGGAGTCATCCCAGGTTAGGTAGAGCAGTTCTAACCACACTTTAGGGGAGAGAGAGCACTCTCCTACTTAATGCTTTCACCTTTTAAAGTGAGACAAATAAATACCTGAGGTAATTGAACATTAATGGCAAGTGATGTCGTTTTTGGGAAACTCATGTGCAAGGTCCTTCTTTGTTATCCCCATTTTTAAAGCTCAGGCTTCAGGCAAAGGTTACTAAGTACCATTTGCAGGTTGGGTTTTTTTAACTGCAAATCCATATTTATATAACAAATTGGGCCAGTAGCAGGTTGTGAGTGACGAGGTGATTACATAGGAATTATTCTGCACTTCAGCTGTTTAGATCTTTAAATTTCTGGTTAATTTTTGTAACTGTTGGTTATTTTTTCCCCACGCTGCCAGTTTTAATGCATACTGCTGTACAAAAGCAGTTTCATACGTGTGAAGACAGGAGAGTTTTAAGTGTTTTGAGGTATTTATTTAAATACTAGCTTGCATCTGGGGCCAATCTGGTACATGAAAAATAATAAGGATCATTTTCCTGGTGTCTTCCCCGCCCCCCGCACATATCATGGCTGCATCTGTGCAATATATCTCTGATTTAGACTTCAATCAAGAGCCGGGAATTTTAATTAAAGATGCATGTGAAATTGCTTGTTACAGGGAGAATTAGCTTGAGTAAAGAAATAGATCTAGTGTGGCCAAAGAGGATAAAAGCTTCCCTTCAGTGTCTTTCATAGCAGTGTCTTGTGAGCAGGTAGGTTCTGCCACCGGCTCGCCCGCTCCCGGACATGAAACGTCCGCTTGCTTTGCCCCAGCTCCCCATGTGTCCTGTGGAAAATAACTTAAGCAAATCTTAAATTTCTCCTTTTCCAATCAAATAGGAATACCAGTGATAATGATACCCTGGTGGGGTTAAGTCAGGGCAGAGAGTGCCCCGAGGTGAAAGGCTCAGAGCCATGTATTATTTATTTCCTATTGTCATGCAGAGGGTTGCTCCCCAAGGCTGGAACGGAGATTATCAGTTTACAAAATGGCTGTTCTGATGGTAATAACTCTCAACTTCAGCTATCAACTTTGACATCTGATGAACTGTAACCCAGGGAAGAGAGACTTCACGTTTCATTAATAATCCCACAAAGCATGCTGGCCTCAAAAAAATTCCTCAGTCTTCAAACAAAAGAAATCAATCACATCACTGAAAAGAATATTCTCCTCATCTTAAACTGTCAGATCACTGGTTACTATAAACCTTTTCAACGGGAATTTTTCTGCGCTGTTTTTAGGAAGGTGCTGCATGTTGCAGAACTTAGCAGCTTGGGATTCTGTGCCAGACTGCATGAAATTCACTCATTCTAAGGACGTGGGTGAGGGGAACAAATGGAGCTTGGAGTAAGGTACCTCCAGAAAGAGTCCTCAGGAAAGCAATGAAAGGTTCCCCAGGAGAGACGCTGTATCCGCTTCCCTCTCAGGGATGGATCCTTCTGCTTAGCGACAGTGCACGTGATGAGACAAACCAGAGCTGTGTCTTCACATCTATTTTTTGGCTACAGGGCTCGTATGAGTAGAACTTCTCACAAAGAACGATGAGCAAACTGACCCTTAAAGAAGAACAGGGCAGGAGAAGCTGAAATTTGCACAGTTGGTCTAAGAAATAGAATGTTAGAGGATTTCTGTTAAATTTGATGACAGGGCTGATACCCAGCTCCTGTGAAGTTTACAGAAGGTACCAGAAGGATGTATAACATAGGATGCTCTCTTGTCCCTGACAGTGTGCTTGGGCACTGTGCCGTGGGAAGACTGAACCCAACTGGTAGATGTTTTTTAAGCAAAACCATACACACTTATTCCCAGCTTACAATTTATAAATTCTTTGTAGGATAGGAAACCTGCCATTGCCTTTTTTTAATATGGTGAATTACTGACCCTTTCCTGTGATATCTTATAGATGGTCTTATGGCTAAATAAGATACCAGAGAGGCAAATGTCTGTCTCTCTGGAGAAAACCAACCAAACAAGCAGACAACCCTCACCCAGCCCCTCTTCTACAGAAATCTGTGATTTGCAGGCACTGCCTGCACTTCCCATGGCATGCCATGGCCTTCTAGTGATATACTTCCTAGACATATTAACGAGGCTTTTTTTGCACTGGAGTAATCTTTAAAGTGCAGATGGAGAGGTAACTGTGGAATCCTACTAGGGGCTTCCCTCTCCTTCTGCTGGGATTTACACACAGGGGCACAAAACCAAAAGGGAACATGTTTTTCATCCATTTCTACAAGCAAATCATTAGTGATTCTGCCAGATCAAGCTATGCTTTCATGTCAGTGCTTGGGAGATCATAGAATTGTTTAGGTTGGGAAATACCTTTCATATCATCAGGTCCAACCATTAACCCAGCACTGCCAGGTCCACCACTAAACCATGTCCCTCAGCACCACATCTACACATATTTGAAATACCTTCAGGTGTGGGGACCCTACCACTGCCCTAGACAGCCTGTTCCAGGACCTGACAACCCTTTCAGGGAAGAAATTCTTCCTCATGTCCATCCTAAACCTCCCCTGATGCAACCTGAGGTTATTTCCTCTTCTACTGTCACTTGTTCCTTGGAAGAAGAGACCAACCCCCTCCTTGCTACAGCCTCCTGTCAGGGAGTTGTTGAGAGCAAGAAGGTCTCCCCTCCGCCTCCTTTTCTCCAGGCTGAAAACCCCAGCTCTCTCAGCCACTCCTTACAAGACTTGTGCTTTCTAGAGCACCCTTCAGAGGGTAAGGAGATCAAGAAAACTGGGGCCTTAGAAGCACCCATATTTTCTCAGAGGCTGAAAACAGAGTATTAAGAGATTGTGTAATGGTTGGCAGCGAGACGCAGTTCCAATAGTTGTTCTCAAATTGACATTGGCAACTTTTCCTCCAAGCACAATACAGTTTTCATCTGCATCCTCCCGTAGACACGACTGCAGCCTTGGCATTTGAATTAATCAGTTCAAAATCCTAAGTATTGCTGATTAAAGCTGCTGCAGTCGTGGTTATTTTGCAGCTATCTGCCAAGCTGTTATCTACATTTTTGCTTGCCTGTGCTCTGCAGATGGACCAGTGCTCTGCTCAGGACTGGTGGGGTTTACATCTGATGCAGGTGTCAGAACACGACAAGCTCTGGCAGGGTTGTTGTGAATTTTCAATTATCTCATAATTTGCATGAATATGAATGCAAACCATGACAATAGAATATTTCACTTTCTCCTTTCCAGGTCAACGGTGACATTCCACCTCGATTAAAAAAGAGCGCCCATGAAATAATCCTGGAGTTCATCCGATCACGACCTCCGTTAAATCCTGTATGTAATCCAGTGGGCTTCATTCCGAACAAAAACATGGCTTTGTAAAGCTTACTGGTGTCCATGGTATATGTTAAATGTTACATTTTCTGACATGGGCTTTCAAAAATACTGTCTTCTGTATATAGAACGTGTTCTCTTAAAAGACAGCTTGTAATATCTTGCACCTACCAATTCACAGCTGCTATCACCAGCAGCACTTTATCTCTGGGAAATCATCATGAATTGGGGAAAAATACCCTCTTTTCCAGTTTATGTGAGTTGTACACTTGAGCTCCTATAAAATCGTATCACACCATTGAACATCTTTCTTTCCAAAAACATGTGCAACCCACCTTCAAGGAAGTTGTGTAAACATGCTTATTTTTATATTCCGAGGCCTCGGCAAGAAAACTGAAGCCAACCCCACCACGGCCACGCAGCCTTCACGAAAGGATTCTGGAGGAAATCAAGGCAGAGAGGAAGTTACGTCCCGTGTCCCCCGATGAGATAAGGCGCAGCAGGCTGGGTAAGAAGCACGTTGCTAGTTTGGACCTGCAGCATCCACAGAAAACTTCCCACATAAGCAGTAGCAATATTGGTATTGCTGAGGTCAAGGGAAATATTCTCAGAAAAAAAAGAAAGAAGGCTTTTCTAGGGCTAGGTGATCTTTGTGCAAAGTTATGTTTAAAATTAAGATACTGTGTGGTTCAGCTTGATTCCCTTCAAGTTTTTAATGTAAGTATTTGATAAATTTAATGGAGTTCATATTGTGCATGCCAGTTGATGTTAGATTTGCTCAGAATGGAATGGGCGTTGCTTCTCCCCAGTGCAATATTCCCACATATCTGCAAGTTACATGCCTGCTTTTAATGAATTTTATTCTCTCTGTTTTCTGTTGTTAGCATCATCAGCTTCCTTGTTTTAATTTGAAACCTGCTTTTATTTTGTTTGCTGAAGCTGTTGCTTTTGTTTTGAATCTAAATGCTTATATTCCAAGATAGGGAACATGTGTTTGTATATATTTTCCGTGGGCAAATAATCCAGACTTGCCCTGCTGTGCATATTCAACAACCCAGTCTGAAATGATGCAAATACTATGCTCTCCAGTGATCACCAGTTTCCGTTAGTTCACTGGTTTTGATCACAAAAGCATGACAAATACAGTCTCACATTGTGACTTAATGTTCCTTTAAGCGCATGGTATTTATCTATATAAAAAAAAAATGAGCTAGCTGGATTTTTGAAGAGCAAAAGTAGCATTTTATGGCTGCAAAGCATGAAACAGTCCACGTATGCACTGCCCCTCACTGCTTTTTGCAAAATATTTGCACTTGCCACACGTGTTTAATGACACTGATCCAGATTCAAGTGGGTTGTGGCAACCCATTGTCTCCAGAGAAAAACAATTTCATCAGTCTGGCTTTGTTGTGTTGTTTTTGAAGTGCTCAGTAGGGTTGGGTGAATGAGTGGGAGCATTTTTAAAAGCATGGTGTTTTGAGTATTGTTTCTTTGAGCCTTCCAGTTTCTGGTTCTCGATTCCTGTTTCTAACAGGCCTAGACATTTTTCTGAATGGAGGAAGCTTGTACGAACATGGAACGATTCCTTACTTTTCTTTCAAACCTTCAATTTTAGTTTTTTAAATATTCTCCATCTGGGAACTATGATGTCCTCTCAGAAGCAACAAATTTGATGGAATACATCTTTGAAACTTCTAACTGATATAAATGACATCAAACCCATTTAGTAAACAGTTTCTAAAAACAATGTTAAATTTTGGAGTATTACTGGCCAGGCCTTCCTGGGCTAATACCAGGGCATGGCCCCAGTGAGGTATACCTGTCTTCCAACTATTCTTCATTTTTGATTAAAGAATTACATTTTTGAGTTTTGGAACTGTGGTAATCCCCCTTCAGTCCAATGAGTTGTTTGGGATAAATGCCCTATTACTGGAGATGTAAAAGGGGATACGTGCAGGTTTTATTTCCCAAGTGGTTTTTTTGCTGCTGGCATGAAGAACAAAAAAGAGCAAAGGCCTTGAAGATAATTTTTTATTATGCTGAAGTATGAGGTTTTCTTCTTTCTCACACTGAAATGATTCCAAAGTTCCTTTTAGAATAAAATGTGTTCGTGCTGAGTTGGGAATTGAGTAATGCTAATGACATTCATCAGCATGATACAGATAAATCTGCCATATAGTTTAAATGACCACTGAATGAAATTTAATGTAACAACATGTATGGTAATGAGGTTTATGGGTTATACATCTACGTAGAAACACCACGTGGGACACTTGATGCATCTTGGGGTGAGAGGGGCTGTACTCTTGCAGCTCCTTCTCTGGGATACAGGTTGATCTATGGCATGTGTTTCCCAGCAGCCAGAGGCTTTGTCCCGCTGCTCTGCACAGCACCTGCATACAGGTAATATCTTCTGTACCCTGAGCTGCCACTGAGAAAAGGCAGCCTCTGCCTGGCTGCTCTCAATCTAAAACTTCTTTGGAAATGCTCATTTAATCTTGGTAGCTTGTTCTCCCAAAGGGACAGGTTTGAGTAGAGTAACTGAAGTGAGGTTCCAAATGACCTCATCAAATCGTCAGTGAAAGCTATCGAGACAAACATAGCCTTGAGGTACATGTCCTTTTAATTAAACACATGGATTTGTGACTCAAGCAAGTTGAGCTCATGGAGCTTGAAGAAAACCTTGTTACATGTACATGTTTTATCACCTTCAGTTAGAACTCAGCATTAGGTGATAAACACCCTTATGCTTTAAATTGTATTTGCCTTTATGCTAAGTTCAGACAGGGATTTAGATACTGTTTCTGTAGCTGTTATCTGTGCCTGATGTTGTCTCGTTAATGAACTACAGGAAAAATACCCAGACTCCCAAATTTGGCTCTGAGTCAGCCACCTACTGTGTTCACCACATAGGTTGATTCTCATGAGCAAAACTTGTCCTGGCACAACCTGTTTTTAAACATCTTTTAATGCAGTGGTATGTGTGGCTGACAGACCCTTTCATATCAACTTATGTGTTTATCACCTGTCCAGACAGACAGATAAGCTGATGGCAATTTTGAGGCGTTCTTGTCCATTCCTGCTGCTGGGCTTGGCCTGCTTGTTTGTATTAGTGGGTTGAAATTTTGGGTTCAGCTAAGAAATATTTTCATCGTCTGCTCAGAGTTACACTACTTAATTGGAAATACAGGTATTTCTTTCCAGAAGTAAAGAACATCTGACCGCTTTCCTATCTAGGAATAAAATTATTAGTGGCCCAGAAAGAAGAGCTTTATATTGTGGATACATTTAAAAGGCTAAATCCACCTAAGGTGTTTAAAAAGAACAAGGATCACAGTCACACTGTGTTTGGCCTTTTTTTCCATCCTCTTCAAGGAAACTACAGCTCAAGCTTAGCTTGAGTGTCTCTCTTTATTAGTTTAATTATAATCATTGGAGATTATGCTTAAAAAAAATTAGAAATATCTTTATTTCAGGTCACTGAAAGTTGTGTGAAATGTGGCTTTGTACTTTCAGTTTTTTCCCAGCTCTTTCTCTCCTCTTTCTCTGTTCTCCCCTTTCTCTCTTTCGTGGCATTTAAATTGAAAACACTCCATTTTAAGATACTTGCCTCTTGTTTTGATATGTGATTTATTGAATTCCAAGAATCTACAACTATACAAATATATTTGTAATTGCTCTGTTTGCAAGTCCTGTTTATGCTACTGTAGTCTTCAGACTTTGAGCTTTGCTACAGTAAAGCAATAGTACATCTGACACATTTTGGATTAGGCAACAGAATCCAAAATGCCTCAAGTGGAGTTAATTTTTTGTTTTCATTACCCCTCTGCTTTTCTAATAGCTGAATGGTTTTCTTTTGTTGTTTTTTGTGTCTTTTTTTTGCAGCAATACGGCCACTTAGCATGTCTTACAGTTTTGACTTGTCAGGTAAAAGGTGCAACAGCACCTGACGTGCTTATTGTGCTTATTGTGAAATTCGTTCCATCTGTTTGTTGAATTCCCTTTTAAGAAAGAAACTTGAAGGGATTCTTCCAAGACATGGTCAGTGAAAATACAAATTAAAATAAATTACTTAGTAATACCTACATTTCACTTGCCACAAAAGGATGCCTAGGTTATAGAAAACACCTGTATTTCACCTGAAATAGAGTGCTGGAATTCTTTTTAAATAAATAACCAAAATAAGGTGACCTAGAGCTATTCCCAGCTCTAAAAAGGATTGCAGAATACAGTGTCACTTTCAAGTCTGATTTACTTATTTATTAATCTGACCTTTCTGTCTTGCACTCACTTTTTGACTAGACCATCTTCTGTAGTATTTCCTTTCTCACAAGGATCTAAAAACTAGTTTTTGACTCATCTGCCTTTCTGGATTTAATTAACTGCACCTAAGGATACTAATCTAGAAAGGAACCATCAGTTCTACAGACTTATCTTTACAGTAAATGCTTTGTGAGTCATGAAATCAAAAATGCTCACTTGGAAGGGGCTAAAACTTCTTTACTGATTAGCAAAATACATTGCTGAGGTTTCTTGGTAATAGCTGATTCAGAAGCCTCAATAGCTCATCCTTCATCAGCTATCTAATATCAAATTTAAAGTTTCCTCTTGGTGGGGCACTGTTTAGACTGTGCAGTAGCTGTATGGACATGTTTTGCTTCAGAGGCAGCAACGTCAGACAGAGTTTATGCCCACTAGCTGGAAAATAAATTTGTTCCTCCCTCATTGTACACTAACCTTCCAGGATGCTCATGCCCAAGGACTCCATTGCTGAGGTTGGAAATAATCTACATGAGCCTCAGAGGTTTGAGGTCTGAGGAGACCTCTTATTCTCTTACCTAATTTTGCTGCTTCCTCTTCTTCTCAAGCTCCCCTCCAAGCATGTGATTTCCCTCCCTCTTCTGTGCCAGTCCTGCTCATCTATTCAAAAGATGAGCTGTTTAAACTCAGGTAAACCAAGAACAAATACTTTTTTTTACCAGGCTGATTTTCTCCTCTTTTAGTGATTTTCATCCTGCTTACTTATCTGATCAGATGATCAGTGAACTGGCTGAGGGCAGGTGATGAGCATGTGTGGATGGGAGGAAGGATCAGGCACTCTCCATCAGAGGCGGTGACAAGCTGTTCATCCCGCCTCGAGGTCTTTTGTGAAACCTTAGACTCACGGCATATTGTACAGCTACTACAGCTGTCTGGTGGGATTCAAATTATATATGTACTTGGTGTCACGTTTTACTCTTCTGAAAGCTGAAGGGTCCCCAAAGGACTTCAGGCAAAATTAGATTTTCAAAAAGTGTTGCTGCTTCCAGATACGCCAAAAGTTCCTCCAGCTTTAAGGCTCTAAAACTGAATGTGCCAGTGACCAACAAAAGGGAGATGTTCAGATCTGTCCTTCCACATGTGTCTGTCTGCTTCTTCTTTTGCCTTTTATTTCCAAGAATCCTGAGACGTCTTCATTTGTTTAATTCCAAACGAGATTTTGTAAAAGCTCCCTTCGTAATCTGTTGATTCATTACCATAACGTATTTGTTAAAGAAATAGCTTCATAGCAATCTGTACTGTATTTGGATTTGCTCTTTTTGACTGACCACCGAAGAACTCTTCCTGTTTTCTTTATCCATCTTCCAAATGTGATTATTTTTGTTTGTTGGTTTTTTTTAAGTCGTGTGGTTCTCAGCAAGTAGTATGATATGGTGTGACTGAGTGATCTGATAAATTACCTTTAGAAGTAAATTCAGGATGATGAAAACATTCCAGTAGATGTGAGGCATGAGATGAGCAGTACAGATGGATTAGATGGGCTGGGATGTTGATAACAAGCAGATAAGCAGTAGTTTTGAATGTTGTTGCTTTGCGTGCTTTTGTTTTTCGCTTTATTTTGGAGGCAGGGAAGCTATGCTGGGCTTTCATCACGGTTTCTACATACTTCTTTTTCACTGCTTACATTGCTTTCTGCTTGGTGGAATTTCTGTTGTGTTAAAACACAAACCAGCTGAAAACCAGAAGTGTGGTTGGTATGTGATGCTACCCAGATCCACGCATCTGCCTGCTGCTATCCCAAAGAGGAGAGGAGGGGTACCTGGGACCTGCTTGTCCACTGCTGTTTCCTACTGGTAGAATAGAAGGACCAAGTAGTAGCCACGTGTAATGAGGGTAATCTGAGAGGTAGTCAGATACCTACCAGGGATGTCATCCTCCAGTAGAAAAATAGCTTAAAAGCAGCTTAATTCTGATGCCCCGCGTTGAATACAGCTCAAAAGATCTGTCGTTCCCACTCTCAACACTCAAGTTCTTACCTCAAAACTATGTGGGGCTGCTTTCAAGTTGCTATTTCAGAAACACTTTCTACCTTTTGGGGTGGAGAGAATCAAAACAGAAACATGATTTAACCCCAAATTTCATGGGGATTATTGCTGGCATTCCCAACCCTATGGAATGTGTATCCCTGTTGATGAAGTGATGGTATCACTGTAGGCTTTACATGACCCATGCCTCAGCCCAGCATGAGGAAGGAACTCCACCAGGTCCTGGTAATCTCTTAATTTAGATAACACAGTAATAAATGTGATGCAAACACCAGGAAAAGACTGTCAGCTTGGTTATTAGTTCTCAGGTTTGACTTCAGAATCTAAGTCCATTAAAAGGAACAGCACATCTGTTACCATTATTCATTATATAATCTTTCCCAGTATATTATCATCATCATAACTAACAAAAAGTAAACCTGTATTAATTCTGCAAATCCATTTTAGCCTTCTTTTCAACTCAGTGTAAAGAACACTACGGGTAAGGAGTACATTTGCTCTATAGAACTAAATTCAGGTTTCTGTTGTTGTTATTATTTGCCAAGGAGAGCTGGTTCGGAGAGAGCCAGCATATGGTTCCATGACTGCTGTGGTTTGCATGTAATCTCTGGTTTGCTTAATTCCTTGTTTCATAAGAGACGTAATCTTACATGTAAATGAAGGCACATCTCATATTATCCTATGGTGGTTTTCTTTTTTTTGTCTCTCCCTGCTTCAGGCTAGTTAGGGAAGGCCAACACAAAGATCAAGTAATCACATTAGGAGCTTCTCTCCTTTCATTTGCCTGTTGGAATGAGAGCTTAGAAGAAACTCCAGTGAAACCAAACACATCCATCCATTTGATGGGTACTAGTCATTGTGCTTGCTGCCTGAAAACCCAGAGAAATGGCACTCTCCTGGTGTGTCTGACCCTCTCATAAAATCTTAACCCCAGGCTGTTACTTACACAAGCCTGTTTTTAATATCATTTGAATCACCTTCACAACATAGATGATCTATGACACTAGAGATTGTAAAGCCAATAGAAAAGAATAAAAATCCAGGTTTTTGTTTCAAAGAATTGTCCAGGAACTTCTGTGCTCATTTTTGTAAGCATTAGTCTATTGGATGTTTCTGACTTGTTTATCCTGATAAATTTTATCGTGTTTATGATGATGTACGATTATTTGCCACTTGGTAATGTTTCTTTTTCCTAAGTACATCACTAAAATAGCTTAATTTTTTTTTTTTTTCTGTCTGTATCTGCTAACAAGTCCTGGTTTTAATTTTGGAAAAAAATTATTCTTGTTGAAATCTGTTTGCTGAAACAGTAAAACTTCATAATCCTTTCCTTAAATTTCGACAATCCACTTATTTCTGTATATCCAGTACTGTACGTGCAGGAATGATAAACTGAACTTGAGCACTATTGACAAAACAGATTTTATAAATTGGATGGTTTTCTAATTTTACTTCTTTGTTATTCTGTAGTGCTTGGGAGTTGTAAAAATGCCCTGGTTTTGGGTTTTTTTTTTTTCTCTTAAAAGGAAAGAATGGTGGTAAATGACATTTCTTCCTGAACAGGCCTTCAAAACAAATACTCTGGTGGATTGTCTTCTTGATTCACATAAAAGTTCTCTGACATTTCAAGAAGACTTTTAAACCAAGATATGAACAACTCAACAATATGCACAAACAACTCTTTTATGTGTGAATTTAAATAACAGTTGGTTTAGGCTTTGTAAATAGTGATTGGCTACATAAACTACCTCCAAAATGGATCAGAAATTTCCAGTTCCAGGGCCTAAAGAAATTGGGCCTAAATTCTTAGAAAAAAAACCCCAACCAAACCGAAAGCAGCCAACCAACAACAACAAAACCCAACAGGCAGCAGTTTGTGCTGTGCCCTGGATATCCGTTCCATCGCCTCCCACAGTGCCAGGGGATGTCTCTTTCCTGTCCCCAGAGCTATCATGTGTTTGAATTTTTTGGCCTTCCCATCATTTATTGTCTCAGTGAGCCCCACAGTACTGACAGGCCATTCTTCACCCTCCCGACCATCAGACAAGGGCGTCTCCACCCCGGAAGTTTTATGGAGAAGGGACACCACCTTTGGCTGCTGCGCTGGTGGTGCTGGGGCTGCTTCACTGGGCAGGTTGTTCAGGAACCGCCCTGTGCAATCAGCAGACAAATCAAAAGGTTTTCTCTTGCTCATTTGGGAAACCCTGAGCTTCTTCAATCAATGCAGGCCAGCTAATTATGAGGTCTCAAGAAGTGGTATTGGCATCAGGGAGGGGTTTTTGTTTTCCTGCTGTTGCTTACTGGGATGGTGTTGAGCAGCTGTTAGAGCAGGAATGCATTTGATGTGGAGGACGCCCATGCTGTACTCACAGCAATCTAGGAGGAAAAAAACAAAACATGACCTGTGAGCCATAGTGTTGGTCGGGACACCCATTAGCAAAGCCTTTGAAGATAGGAACTAAGGGTTAGAGACTCTTAAGTCTTTGATTGCAGCTGTTTTTAGGGAGGACCCAAAGGCAGTAATAACAATGCAGTACACAGATTCATAGGCTTGGAATCTCACCGTGACTTTAATAGGACAAATAATTGCCTGTTCTTACATTCCCAATTGAAGGTTATGATTTATAGAGGAACTATAGTTCACCCTTTTTACTTTCTAGCTCCGTTTCCAGCATTTAGCAGTAAACTAATTAATTCTTTAAAATACATATTGATTTAACATTATCATTATTATTATTATTATTATTCCTTTTCAGTAGCTGCTCCAGTGGGAATGTTGTAAAACAGACCTACTGCTGCAGCTGAGCCTTTGTCTAGACTGTGTAGTTTTAATTTAGCCGGTGCAAAACCAGCTTTTATTAATGCAAATTGTGCTGTAGCAGCAGTGACCAAGTCTGTTTATACCAGGGCAACTATGTAAGGAACTCCAAATAATGTGTGAGTACTTACATTGTTGGCAGTGGGAATATCTAGGTGATAACATTTCAGTGTCATAGTTCTCCCGGTAACCTAAGGTACAAGTCATTTGACCTTCTGATCCTCTTTTCACCATGTATAAAAATGGGAATAAGAATTCATCATTACCCTTAAAATACCTGGAGGTACTTTGTTATTACAAGGAGTCCTATAATTACATGGGTAGAAAAACACATTTGTAGAAAGACCAGATGCTTAGGCATACTTGCAAATGGGAGATTAAAAGCCTTCCCTTCCTTGTCCCTCAACCATAATTTTCTTTGGTTGGAATACCGCACTTTGTACTTTTACAGGGATAAAACTGATTTATCAGACCAAACTCTTAAGCTCTCCTAAAATATCAAAGCCTGGGTCATTATCTTAATGTCTGAGCTAAGCTAGGCTAAGCAGAGCAGACCCAATGCTTACGTTATCTGAGCTGCATCTTCATTCCACACTGGCAGAAATCCCAAGTAATTTACTCCGTGGAGTCACATCCCTGTAAAACTCACATAGATGAAAGTAGGGCTGGAGCCTCGTGTTCCTGCTGTTACATGAAGATTTGACATTACAGGCATATTTTTAATACAAATGACCATGCAAGCCTAAGAACTGTGCATATTTTTGATGAATGCTAGTTATTTAGCTCATTTTCATTCCTTTTCTGTTCAAGGCAGGATAAACTGTGATTCAGTCCTCACAGGAAAAACTAGGTTTACTCCAAGCTTAACCTCCTCATTTCTCTGTGGCCTTGTCTTCACATTCACTGGAAACCCGCTTGTCTGATACTTGTTAAATAGTTAATTGTAGACTGTAAGGTGAAGGAAGAATATTCTCAGGTTTAACACAGGATTATTTTTATTTAATCTGATTGATGTTGGCCTCAGGTTGGTTTTCAGTATCACTCATTGTTGCTTTTTCCACTGCTTTCATTCTTTCATATTACTTCTGTGCCACGAGCCATTGCCTGTAGTTCTCTGAGCACTGTATTGCTAAAGCAAATTAATTGCACACGTAGAACTATCCCAGTAACTTTTTTTTCCTTTTGTGTGTACTGCTTTGACAGTAAGATTTGTTAAGGCAAAATAAAACTTAGGTCCAAACACTAATTGTTCTCTTCCCTTTGCTAGATGTACCTACACCAGAGGCTGGAAGAAAATTGGTGGATGCCTCTGTCGTGAACGGTGGCCTGGCACCACAAGGAAAGCAGAATGGGGCCACGCAAGCGACAGGACAACGCAAGAGACTCCTTAAGGCTCCCACGTTGGCTGAACTTGACAGCTCAGATTCAGAGGTAACAAAATCAGGACACAACTTGCTTCTCGATTTGTCAGCATTGAGTCTTATTCCTTAATCTGCTGCACTGATCAGCTGAGAAGTGATTTTGAAATTATTATCTGAATTTTCCATGACTGCTTTGTCAGCCCATAGAAACTCAAAAATATTAGATGAGACCTCAAAGAACAGAAAAGTCTTTTAAAAGGTTAAATGCTAATTCTGGCCTTCAACTCTGCTTTTACTTATTTTTCTAAATGGCCAGTATCTGTCCACAGTGTAGATGTAGGAATTCTGCTTTTGAGCATGCAAGCAAATGTGTCACGCTATTCTGGCACCCGTGCAGGAGCTGGCACTAAAGGACTCAGATGTGAGACCGGCTTCACAGGACCAGCTGTTAAATAAAGAACATCAGCTATGCCAGAGGGGTTGCAGATCAGTGCCAATGTCAGTGTGTTTATTTTGCTGTTTAGGCTTGGGAAGTAATACCTAAAAAGTGTTTCACAGATAGGGACAAGCAAATACCACTTAGATGGAGAACCAGCTTTGAATTCATCCTCTCTCAAATGGAGAGTTAAAGATTTTAAAAAGCATAAAAAGGAGAAAAGCTTTAGAAAGCTCTCTAGCTTAAAAGCTGCATTATAGGCGATCCTCAAGAAGTATCAACTTTACATCCTCAAGAATGAGCTTTGTCTTCTGGACCAGTAGTATTATTAGTGGAGTTTGGACCTTTCTGAAAGCTACGCTGCCTGGAAAGCACATGCCAGCAGGGTTTGTTCACAGAGGCCCATTTTATTCTGGGGAAGGCAGTCTTCCCTGACTCCTTTTCTCCCTGGTAAATGGGGAAGGAGGAGTTTCCTTCCAGCATGCTTACAAAGGCATCTAAGCTGGAAGATAGGAGGCTGGGGAGAAAGATCTGTGGGGAGGAATTTATCTTTTTGCATGCTTTCTGGATCTGCAAAAGGTTAGCCCTCTTTGTATATACAGAGGGGTTATCCTGCGGGTGACTTGTGTGGGCGTGTAACTGAGTGCATCTCTTCTGAAATCAGAAGGTATTTGCATTCTGAAATCTCTCAGAGGAATTTTAAATTACAACAGAAGCTATATGAGGGTTTGTTAATATGAATGAAGCTGGGCAGGATGCAGGAGTATTAAGATCTGTCAATAACTTCTCAGCTTGTAGCTCCGTGCATCCTGAAGCTACTGCAGCATGATATTTCCCACAGACAAATGAGCGGAAGTCAGCAAAAGAAAATTCTGCAAAGGGGAATGTGGTGTGATTCTTGTAGGAGGGAAAAATGAGATATGTATCTGACAGTGACTATTGATTAGGGAATAACATGTAGGCAAGTGAGGGCATAGAGAATAAGCTCTGGAGATAAATTGAAAATAAAGCAGCCTCATCGAGCTGTCAGAGAACAGATGCTGTACTGGCTTGAGTCAACAGAAGTAGCTGGTGAAGCAGTTAAGATGATTAAGGTGCTCAGCAGAATACTGCTTGGGGCTCAGGAACAGTGCGAAAGTAGCGTGAATAAACAACCTGACGGGGTTTGGGTGACATTTTCTGAGCTGATGACATAGAACATTTGAAGAAATTGAAGATCACTCTGTCAAAACCTCTTATTTCTCTCCTGACTTGTGCTGCGTTTGCACCGCACAGAAGAGCGTGTGTTGTCCTGACTGCCTAGAAGTGACTTGGCCACCTCTTTGCCTGCACTTTGAATTGGGCTGAACCTATTCAGAGTTACTCACTGGGAGCTCAATTATGACCACGTTACGCCCTAAATTACAGGCTGCAAATACCCGTACTGCTGAGCTGTGGACCTCCAAATGAGCTGTGATGCAGACGCGTTTTCTTCCCCCTGCATCCCCTTTGTTCTTCTCAGGCTGTGTTGTGATGCAGACAACGCCCCAGCCCCCAGTGCTGGCAGCCAGAGGTGAAAGGGAAGGTCCAGCACGGTTCCGTGCCCGTTTGCTGGCGTGGATGAATATTGTACAACCCATTCCTGCTTTCTGCCCTGGCTTTTTTCTGCATTGCCACTACAATTACAGGCTCAGAGGGGGAGCAGGAAGTGCCACTTTGCTTTGTGTAGCTAAAAAAGTGACAATCTAATAGTGATTTTTGATACAGATGTAAAAATGGCATCTTCCTAATGAAGCTCCAGCTATCTGGACAACAACCATGTCAGTAACAGATTTATAGGTTTTAAGGTGATTCCTCAAAAGCTTCACCATTCTCAGTATGTGTAAAATTCTGCTTCTTTAGTGTTCTGCAGAGAAGTGCATCTGCAGTCCTGGATGTTGGGTTCATTCATCCTCAAATGCAAAACGTCAGATGGTTGACCATAATAGTCCATAGTTCCTCTACTGGTAGGAAGACATTCATACGATGGTTCATCAGTACTTCCTACACAAGATTTCTCTCTCAAAAAAGCCTTCCGAGTTTAAGGAATCGTAGGGCAGTAATAACATTTTCAGTGCATGTGTTTGTGCACAGAAAAAGTAGTTGGAAATGATAAAAAACAATCCCTGTTGGCTAAATAGGTTGATGCATCAACTTTAATGTACTCTGGGCTTCCGTTGTCCCTGGGTTGGTTGCTTATATCTGTTTTCTCTATAATTAGCTGTTGGCTCTGACAGTTCATTCCCTCTCATTCTTTAGAATAAGAAGTGTGGCTCTTGGAATCTTTCTTGTAGGTCTTTGCCATAGGGATGGCCCTTACTCTCTATTTTTGTCCATTTCTTCCACTTTTTTTTTTAATGAGTCTCCTAGGCCACTGGAACAGCCAGTGCTCATCCATTACTAACGAAGTAACTAGAAATCTTTCACATAAATGGGAGCAAGATGGAGACATCTGTGTGCTGCCTGGTTTTGCAACATGTGACAGAGACATCGTGTCCACCTCAAGTTTAGAATTGGAATGAAGAATGGTTAAAGGCTATTTTTGTTCCATTGAAAGGTGGCAATTAACAAAATTAGATGGTCATGAAAAATGTTTTTGCAACTCCTCTTCTACAGTTGTATGTTAAACTATGCATAAGCCTTTGCAATGTTCAGTTGTGTACCTTGTTTTGTCTCTCCTCTTTCTGTGCCAGTGTTTCAGACACCGGAAAAAAATGGAAGAAAAAGGAGAACAAAAAACCCAGGAAAGCATGTAAATAAACTCAGTGCCTAAATTGCTTGAATCACAGTTGCAAAACTCTACAGTATAAGATGCCAACTAAAGCACTTACAATTTTTGGTCAGGACTAGGCAGGGTCCCACAGAATAAAAGACATCTCTAGAGCAAGGAGTTCTTGGATTGTGCTCCAGAGACAACTGTTCCCTGCCTGCTCTTCAAAAAGCCCTCTCTGAAGTCCTGGCTGCTCTTCATAAGAATGAGAAGCACAAGCAGCACCATGGTTACGTTTTTTTATCAACAGCTTACTTAGAACTTCATCTTAGCTTGTTAGCTTCTCTGGGAAAGTAATCTTCCACTCAGAAGAATTTGACTTCTGCAAAGTGTAAGGTTTAGTAGTTCCCTTTGTTCAGGGGTTATTCTCCTTCACGAAATGTAAATGTTTAACTCTAGACCCATGAAGACTGGTGCACCCCTTCTAGGGAACAGTGCCTCCAACTGTCTTGCAAGTTGTCTAGTGGTCCTTTAAGGCAACTCTGCAGCATGAAGCAGTGATGTAAAGCATTCTGAGCTACCTCTGTAGCTAAACTCTGCTGACCAACATGTCAAGGGAAGTTCTTGTCCCTCTCCATTCTGCCCTAGTGAGGCCACTGCTGGACTATTGTGTGCGCCCTGACCCTAAACTGTGACATTGTGTCCTATTCTGGGCTCCACAGTTCAAGAGGAACTTGAAGTTCCTCTTGAGGAAGTACTGAGAGAGTCCAGTGGAGGCTATGAAGATGCTGAAGGGCCTGGAGCATCTCTGTGCCCAGGAAAGGCTGAGAGCCCTGGGGCTGTTTAGCCTGGAGAAGCCTGAGAAGGAATCTGATCAGTAGCTAAAGGGCAGGTGTCAAGAGGATGGGGACAGATTCTTTTCAATGGTGCCCAGTGACAGGACAAGGGGCAGTGGGCACAAAGTGGAACCCAGGAGGTTCCATCTGAACAGAAGGAAAAGGTTCTTTTCTGAGAGAGTGTCAGTGGCTGTGCCAGGCTGCCCAGAGAGTCTGTGGAGTCTCCTTCTCTGGAGAGATTCCAAACCCGGCTGGACACTGCGATGCTGGGCCCCCTGCTCTGGGTGACCCTGCTGGATGGAGCAGGGGGGTGGCACCAGAGCATCTCCAGAGGGCCCTTCCAACCCCCCCACTCTGTGATTCTGTGGTTTCTGGAAGTAAAACAGATGATGTAGCTAAATGAGCACATTTAGCTCACGGATAAAATTTTGGCTCAATCTTCCCATCACAACTGTTTTTCAGAATCACACGTGATAGACTGGGCTCTGAGCTGGTTTGAGTCCCTTTGCAGCACGCTGCATTGTAGCATATATGCATGGGAACAGTACACATCACAGTGTCCTCGCATACAGCACGTACCCTTGGGCTGCACATGGAGAACAGATCACCTGCTGGGAATTTGCAGAGGCCTCTGTCCTGTGATGCACAGTGCTCACTGAGGTGATCCTGCCAGCTTTTCTTTTTTGACTTGCTGTTACCAAAGAAGGCAGATCTTTCAACCAGCCGAGGTTTTCCTGCTTGTGATTCACGTAACCCAGGAAATCTGTGAGAAGGAAGCTCTAGAGCAGTCTCTTGTTTGATCTGCAAATCTTGACAGTTTAAATGATGTGAGTGTCCTTGGTTAAAAGCATTCACACCAGAGCTAAAGACCATTCACACTCAGTTCTTCAACTCTGCTCCTTTTGGGGAGGCTCCTTTGATGGTCTGTATCTTGCTGGTATCTGGTGGCTGAAGACAGAGACTTTAGGGGAAAGCAAAGGACTTAATAATTTGTGTGACATCACGCTTTAGGATAGCTGAAGGGTGTCAGTCAAAGCCTGTTCCACTGTCATTCACCTTGCAGGAATTGCTCTTGGCTGTTGTGATGAAATGTGCTTCTGTAATGTATGAGGCTTTTAAATACAGAAGAAGGGAGAAATGTATCAGGATTAGGGATTAGGGAGCAGTGCAGTGGAGATGAGATTCATTTCTCTTTACCTGGGTCACCTGCATGAGTGGCTGTCATTCCTTTGGAGACCAGAGAAATCCAAGTGCTGGCTCCTTGCTGGTGTGAGATACAAAGCTGAGTTAATGTAGCTGCTGTAGCTGCAAATCCTTAGAAGTCCTTGAACACAACAAGGAAAATTCACCGGTTACAGTGGATTCCTGCACCTCTCTTCTGATCTTGTTCTTTCATGCTATAGTTAAATACACTGAATTCCAACCCTGTACCATTTATTACAGTTTCTAAAGAAAATGAGCACTGAAAATACCATTTACTCTGTGCTCTGTACAGTCAGGGTTTCTCTCAGGACACTTCTTCTTGGGCTTTGAGTGACTGAATGATGCAAAGTACCTTTGATAGGTTGAGATTTCTGTGTGCTAAGAAGCAGTAAGAGGGGAAAAAGCAGTCCCTGAGGAATTCTGTTTCTTTTCCTCTTGCCTCACAGGAGGAATCGGTGCACAAATCAGCAAGTAGCAGCAGCATCTCCCCGTCACAAGTGGAAGACCCCTCTCAAGAAGGCACCAGCAGCAGAAAAAGTGAGTTTTGATGTGAGAGCCCAGTGGCTGCTTTCCCACACTCCTGTTGTCTTCTGTCCTATGAGCTTTGTCTGAAACCTCTATAGAAAGCTGAAGCTGAGTGTTGTTATTGGGATAAATCTCTAAAGCAGAACCCTAGAACTGAACCCTGCTGAATAGGTCAGATGTGAGTAGCGATTGGAAGGCGTGAGACTCCACTGTAGCTCTTTGGGAAACAGGGTTTGTACGTGATGTGGCACTGTAGAGGAGCTCACAGGAGAGTGAGGTTAGTTTAACTATTCTTAGTTCATAAAACAATTTCTTGCTGCAGAAACGCGTTCTAACCTAAGCCCAACTGAACTGTTTCCTGCCATCTCTGTCACCATGGCACTGAACGTACTTGTTGAAAGACACACAGCGATCACCAGTGTTTCTCATAAGTACTTACTGGGAAGAGAGGAGACACAGTTATTGTAAGCTTCACTGAGCAATGTTTATTTTTCATTTGTTTCAAAGCGTTTCAGTTTCGCTGGAAAGGTTTTGTAATGAAACGGGTCGTTTTTGTGCATGTATTTTACTCATTTCACCATCATGCACAGAAAATAAGCCCATGCTCTGAAACACTGAACTCAGGGAGGTGGTACCTGGACAGTAGCATGCCTACCTGTGCCAGTTTTCTGAGCATTGCTATTCTCTCAATCTGGCAAATGCAATGAATGTGATGCCAATATTGAAGATGCTCCGAGTACGGATGTGTAACTTCAGCCACCAATAGTGGCAATTCTAGCAAATCAGTGCCCAGTTTCAGTACAGTGTTAAGCACAACAGTATCCAACGGTCTGCCTTACAAAAACAGATTATTTTTTTATACCTGTTGAATCTTTAGTGCCTCCAAAGTTCTTGCCCATATCGTCTACGCCACAGCCGGAGAGACGGCAGCCACCTCAGAGACGACACTCCATTGAAAAGGAGACGCCAACCAATGTGAGACAGTTCCTACCACCTTCAAAACAGAGCTCCAGATCACTTGTAAGTGGAGTGGGTGGTAGGAGAGAGAAAAAGAGGCATGCTAAGAGTATAGTGAAAATGAAAACTTGCCTGCAGTGTGATTAGGACTTGACTCTCAGAGAAAACTCCTCAATTCACAAACAGCCCTTGGCTACTAATGACGTTTTGAAATCAAGATATGAACTTTGCCTCTCTAGCATATTTTTCCAAAATCCCAGGTACAGGTGCCTCAGAAAACATTTGCACTTTGATTAGGACTCTAGGTAAAGCCACGTGTCTTGATTTTATTTCAGAGTGTAACCAAAACACGAACTTCACCTTACTGATTTTCCATTTGCATGGAGACATTTCCAAAGAAATGGTTCTATCTGGGGATTTGGGGGAACTTTTTAGTTGTTGGAAGTATTTTAGTTAATGGCTGAATGAATGAAATGGTTTCTTTTCTTCCTACCTTAAGACCTTGTGGGGTAATGTTTATAGATATGAAAGCTCTTTCAGTAATCCAAATGAAGGTTTGTCTGTGTTGCTTTATTGACGTTACTGAGGCAAAAGCCTGTATTATTGCTTGAAAAAAACCCCAAAACCTACAGTGCTGTTGATCAATTAGTTTTAATTGAGAGCTGTTTTCCAACAGAGTATAAGCAGCAAAGGGTATGAAATCCCGGTTCGTTTGTGCTGACGTACTGATTAGTTCTTTGTAATTTCATGCAGAATATGTTCCTCGGCTCTTTTCCTACCAGCAGGGTTTGAAGTGTTCCCCATGAGGTGCTGGTGAAGAGAGAAATCGATAAACACATCCTAGTTTTGAAAGGAAGGGAATATATTCACTCGCCCCATCTTTTAGTGCAGTGGTATTAATGGGCTTTGAAGAGTGTTCTTGTTGGCCCAAGAGATGATAGCCAGGATCCAAACCTATTAGACAACAAAGTTGAAGAATAACAAGAAAATAATCTCCAAATATTCCCACAACGTGCTTCCTCCTTTTCAGAGGGTCTGCCTGATTTTTTTTTTTTTTTTTTTTATGGCATCCTTTGAAGTGGAATTTATTTTCTTACTCCAGGTGAAGGTCAGGTTGTAGCGTGTTGATAAACGCACAAGACAAGTAGACTTCTTGTGCCAAAATGAGCTTGGAGCAGAACCTATTGCAGCAGAACCAAGCTGGAGGGTTCCTTCAGTGCGTGTTTGAAGACACTGCCATGCAAAATGGATTGCTGTGGCATTGTTTGCTGCACTCACTATATGTGGAAGCACAAGCTTTTTTTTTTTTCTGATGAGCCCAGAGTCATTCACAGACATATTGTCCAAAGGGATGAGGGAAAAAGCATTATATGTGATACTGAGGCATTTCCTCCATCACAATTTAGTGTAACTACACATGTTACATCATAATATTGCTCTCCTATGTATTTCAGGGGGTCACACAACTTAAAAATCTTATGTATGAGGCCCTTACTTTAAATAGGTCAACCTAGTTCTTAACAGGACCTTTTTGACCACGTATTTTCCCTCTGACAGCTTATTCACTGACATATGCTTGGAAAAATACATACAAAATGAAACAATTGTAGAAAAACTAATCGAATTATTACACTCCTCCTTAAAATTACCAAAGGAAAAGGGAGAAAAAGCCATTAGCTAAGTCAGGCTAACTTGGGAACACATGAAAAAGGCTTTTTTGTGCTTGGGATTTTTGAGTTGTTCGTTTTGGGTTTTTTTTTTTTTTTTTAATCTTTAGAGAATTGTCACCTAGCTGGGTTTTAGCTATGAAGTGCGGAAGAAGGAAAGTCAGCAGTGAAATGATGTCCTGTTAATAAGAACCTATTTTATTTGATGCCTTGACAGCTAATTCTTTTAACTTGGCAATAGTGCCCTCTAGGGTGTGACAGCCAGTTCCCATAATAGTACTTTCTTTATTTTTGGTAGATGATTTCTGATACGCTGTCACTGGCCCCGTCCCACACGTTGCCTTACTGCAAGTCTTTCCTTCCCTGGAGGGATGCCAGGTTCTTTCAGTGGTTGCACCCGATGCTGCATGTGTAACATTGCCCTTCCCGCAGCGAAAGCTGCTCAATAAGTGCCGAATATTACTTATTTTTTACTTGACTTCATGCTTCTTCATCCCTCCAGGATTGATGGAGTTTCATTTCTTGTCACCTGCTCCCGTGACCGCAGTTTCTCTCCAAGGTGAAGGAGACCTCGTCAATAACTAGTGCCAGTGAAAACAGGCAGGACTTTGCTGCAGTCTCTTAGCAGGATTAGCAGGAAACTGCTCTGTCTTGCATACTAACGAGGGTTTTGTGAACGGGCAGCTCATCAGACAAGAGGGGGTTAGACCTCAGCATGTGGGGAGGGGGAGCAGGCTTGGGGAGATGCCAAGCACAGTCCTTTTGGGAAGCAGGGCGGCACAGCGGTTTGTCGGGGGGTCGACGTGGTGCGCTCGCTGTAGCCAGCTGCCTCCCTGCTTGAGCAGCACGATGAAGCCAGTGTCTTGACGTGTACGTGTGAATGCCTTTGGAGTCTGCCTTTTTTTTGGGGTTTGTTTTTTTTGGTTGGGTTTTTTTATATTATTATTATTATTATTATTTTTTCCTGACAGAGAGGACGAAAGCTAATGGTTTTGTTTATACACAGCGTTCGCTTCTCTGCTTCCTATCTATCGTTCAGGTTCCTAGGATAACCAGTTTATTTCCAAGGATGACTTTCAGACCACTTTTTTCAACTATGCAAACAGCTTCTCTGCTCAGCTCTCATCCCGTTGAAGCAGCCATGTGTGGGGTGGCAGGGGCTATGTACTATCTCTGTGAGAGAGCTTTTTCCAGCAGGTGGAAACCCACAAAGGTTTGCCTCTTTTTTGCTGGCTTTGGAAATCACCTTCACCAGCATGTTCCCTCCTAGGGGAGCACTTCCTAAGCTGTGGCAAGAATTAAAGCTCAGGCTGGGACATTGCACCTGATTGACATTGATTTCAATGTGTGTAGGATATTTGTGTGTCTTCAATCACTTCACGGGGAAAAGAAATCAGTTCTGAAAGGACAGCAAACTAAAAATGCAACATCACAAGATTACCAATGGGACAGACCTTAAATCTTACAGCATATGAAGATCCTGCAGCAAAAATCCAACAAAACAATTGTAATCCTCGGACTATGTTGAAAAGGATAAGGTTTTATGTTTCTAACAAGATACGCTATGTAGAGTGGAAGGGCATCTGCAATCTGTTTTACTTGAAAGCCTACATATGGTTTTGGTCCTCAGCACACTTACGTATCAGAACTTGCAGAATAACAAATAGCTGTGTGGCAGAGAAGGCAAATCCACTAAAAAGAAAAACCCAGCTCATTTATCCCTATGTAGAACTGAACTTGAATAATTTATTCTTTTTCTTCTTCTTTTTCTTGTCCCAACCAGTAAGTGAAAGTGTGAAACCTGTTGCAGGAGAGTTTGTAGTTGAGATATCCAGCTGACATCTTAGAAACTCGTAGTCTGCAAAAGCAACGAGAGCTGAGAGTGCTTGACTAATTGGGAATTGCAGAATTTAGAGGCCAATCTGGTGCTTGTTCATATTGCACTTTACTGGGGCAGCTCATTTGAATGCCTAGTGACACCCTTTCATGAGAAGTTTTACAAGGAATATATTAGTGTGTTAGTCATAGGAGCTATTAGGTGCATGTATGCTGAGAATGACCTACAAAGCACTTTATTTCACATCATGGATATGTAATTCTTGCTGCCTGCTTTTCCTGAGTAAAAAAAAAATTACACATATATACCTTAAGCTATTACAGTGTATATAACACAGCACAAAGTTTTAAGCCAGTTCTTAGGAGGATCTTGGAAACTTCAAGTTCAAAATACTATTTTAAAGTAAGTTCCCCCCCCCCCCCCTTTAAAAATACTGACTTGTGTTAATATTAAAACAAGTATTGAGTCCCAATTCCAGAAAAGCAGGACCATTCAAACCACATTTTGTCTTTAGCATGTTCTGTTGGATGCAAGTGTTGCAGAGAGGCAGTGAGAGGACTTCAGCTAACTTGAGAGTAGATTATTTTTGGAAGTTTGAGCAGTAACTCCAAAATATCATCATTTAATGAAGTTTAGTCAGTACTTAGTGTAATTGGAATTAATATCAATGCCTTAGAGGTAGTGTAGAAACAAAAGATTTTCTTGTGTACTTATTTCTAGTCTGAGAAGAGGGGAGGGGGAGGGAAAAAACTCAAGCATTTTTCTGAAATCAGCGTTAACATTTATCTTTCATTTAATGTTGCATTAACATTTTGTTGTCCTTGTGTAACCTCTGGAATTAAAACATTAGCATTTAAAGATGTGAACATTTTCTATGTTTCCCCTGTTGCCCGCTGGCTATTTCTATTTGCTTTGGTGATAATCATTCTGGATTGGTACAACCACAGTCCCCCCACTATTCCCCTAGTACCTGCTCCACACCGAGAGCCGAGCCGCAGACTCTCCAGAGGAGCGATACTCCCTGACGTCATCGCTCTGTAAATTAAAGGACTGGGCATTCCTCAGGGGGAAGGAAGAGCTTCAAGTAAGATGTGTATTTCTGAAGGATTGAAGGCTCTGATTGCTGACAGGCACTCAGCCGGGCTCCTTCGCCTCGGACGGCTTCGCTCAGGCTCCCCCGCTGCAGAACCGCGGGGTTTTGCCGGCATCGTGCGCATCACGCTTTTCCCACCCACTTCCTCTCCCAGTTCGCCCCAGTCCTCAGCTGTGCCTTCTCGGGAAGCACCCCGAACGAACGCTGAGAGCTGCCCCTTAGCTCTAAAGTCTCTCGGGAGGAACAGAAGTTGGTTTGGTGCGGCCGTGCGCTTTGACACCTCAGAGCAAATTGCAGTTGCTTTGGATGGAGTTTGTGCTTCCCAGAGAACTAGTGATTCTAGAGCCCAAAGGCTGAGCTGGCAAATCTAACCAAGTTAATTCTAGTCTCTTGTGGGGTACTTTAAACAGAGTGAAGTTTCTTTGTGTTCCCTTGCTAGATAGGTAAGACGACAGCTTTTAAACAAATGTGGTGGTTCCTAAATGCTAATGTTTGCCAGGTCTGCAACGTAGAAAGATTTTCTTTTTAATCAAACAGAAAGACAGAAGAGCCCTCTGAGCACAGAGCTCTGAGCCCCCGGAGACGGGGCATTTCACTGCTAATCCAATTCATCGCTTCAATTCGTCCGCGAGACCTCCAAACTGTCAGCCACGTCTTTGTGTTTGCAGGAGAAATTCCCTTCATTTATTCAGAGAGTGTTACGTGTCATTGTCCCTGCCTCTCAGTAGCCCCTCTGGCCTGACTGAAAAGGTTCACGAAGCATAAAGCGATGGGAGTTCCCACAGAGGTTTCTGTCTTTCTGTTGGAAACGTATAATCAACTACAGGGCTGGATTACAAATTGGGTTGGTGCTTTTTATTCTCTGGTACCAAATTCAGGAGTTCTCTGCTCAATATTCTCCTAAATGCTGTAACACAGAAGAGACTGTCAGTGGAAGGTTGTGTTGCTGGTCTCTGTTTGGGTCTCTGCCATTAATAATGCAACACTGGGAAACCAGTTCTCCTGCTTTATAGTTGAAGATTATTCTGTAAAGCTGAAGTTGCTGCTGTTAGTTTCCCAGGGCAGAAAGGAGAACTTTTCTGCCTGAACTGACCTATCCTTTTGTAGTCTTCCTGGCGTTCTGATCATGTGAGCACCAGGATGTGGTACCACTGAATAAAAGTTTCTGCTAGAACGGGCTACTAACAACTTTCCTGGGCCACTCTGGGCATCACAAAGTCTCAGAGAAATTGCGTGGCTTTAAACACCATGCTTCAAAGTAATGCCACGTGCTAAATTACCTTTTCCCTTTCAAATTCTAAACCAGAACGTTGGCTGTATTTGAAACAAATCCTCAGGATAAAAGACTAACAGAGAGAAGGGTCGAATGGTTTGAGGAGGAAGGATAAAGAAAACTGTCATTGTTGTGAAGGCTGAACTTCAGACCGTTTAGATCACACGCAGTCTCCGACAGCGTGGAACTCATGTGATGCCCATGAAAGAGCCAGTGCTATTCCAGTTGGAAGGGAGAAACCCTCTGTTTCTGGAGATACTAACCAGGTGGCTGGTGCCTAGGTTGAAGTCTGGAGGAAGCCATTTGGCTTTGAAATAATAAACGTTTTTTGGCTTGCAGGAGGAGTTCTGTTACCCGGTGGAATGCCTGGCTCTGACAGTGGAGGAGGTCATGCACATCCGTCAGGTGCTGGTGAAGGCAGAGCTGGAAAAATACCAGCAGTATAAAGATGTCTACACTGCTCTCAAGAAAGGAAAGGTAGGGCTGAGTCTGTGGAGGTTCCAAAGCTGAGTTAGGGCGCCTGGATGCACAAGCCTCCCATTTACACATTTCTTTCTTACCCTATAGTGGAAAGAAAGATGAGATACCCACCAAACATCCCCCTAAATGCATAACACATGGGTCATCTTCCTCGAATTACATGCAGAAACATCAAAACTTTTCATGGTGATACCTTATTTGTTTAGATTGTCTGTAAAAATGCGGGAACATTTGCAATCACCAGGGCGTATCTGTGTGTAGATGATTTAAACAGCACTGACTGCTGGGATTTCTGTCCCCATGCCTTTTGCAGTATTGCTTGGCATTTCTACTCCAGAAAACAGAATCACAGATAGCAGTAGGAAACAACAACCAGTTTTTCATGACTCATTACTGTCAAGCAAAGAGGGAATGAAAGCCTTCAGAGAAATCAGACAACATGTGACCCCAGAAGGAGGTTTAATACTGGAGAACCCTTAAACTAACACATTTTGTTCTGTAAGCTGCAGGCTGGGAATTGGTATTTACCAGCAGAAGCCGTGTTCTTTTCTCCCACTTTTGACTTGTGCTTCTTGAACACCTCAAGCAACTGTATTTCAGCTTTAGAGTGTATTTTACCTACAGGCTAACCTGTGTCTAGTATGCAGATTTAATTTAAAGCTTTAATACATTTAAGGTGGAGGAACAAGAATCTTAAAATGTCATTCATCAGATTCACCTGTAGCCTATTGTCATGATATGTAAAACTTAATAATGAGCTTTCATCAAATCTCAAAGTTGATGCTTTAATTAATTTACCCCGGTATTAAAATTGTTCAGTTTTTAACTTCTGACCAGATTTATCTAACCTCTCCTGAGTCTGGATCTCACTGTGTCGTAGAATCATAGAGTGCTTTGGGTTGGAAGGGACCTCTAAAGGTAAAACCCTCCTGCCATGGGCAGGGACACCTTTCCCTAGACCAGCTTGCTCAAAGCTCCATCCAGCCTGGCTTTGAATGCTCTGGGCAACCTGCTCCAGGGTCTCACCACCCCTACAGTAAAGAATTTCTTTCCAATATTTAAATCTACCCTTTTTCAGTTTAAAATGGTTGCCCCTCATCCTATCACTACATTTGCTGATAAAGAGCCCTCCCCATCTTTCCTCTAGGCCCCCTTTAAGTCCTTAGAAGACACCAGAAGGTCTCCCCAGAGCCTTCCCCTCTCCAGGCTGAACCCCCCCATCTCTCCCAGCCTGGCCTCCCAGCAGAGGGGTTCCAGCCCTCCCAGCATTGCTGGGGCTCCTCTGGCCCCGCTCCAACAGGTCCCTGTCTCTGCTGTGCTGAGCACTCCCGAGCTGGCCCCAGCACTGCAGGGGGGTCTCTCTCTCTCTCTCTCTCTCTCTCTCTCTCTCTCTCTCCCCAGAGCCCTGGGAGCAGAGGGGCAGGATCCCCCCCTCCCCTGCTGCCCACGCTGCTGGGGGTGCAGCCCAGGGTGCCAGTGCCTGCTGGGTGCCAGCGCACGGGGCCGGCTCAGCTCCAGCTGCTCACCCCCAGCACCCACAAGCCCTTCTCCCCAGGGCTCTCTCCAGCCCTTCACCCCCAGCCTGGGCTGATACCAGGGGTTGCCCTGACCCAAGGGCAGGACCTTGCACTTGGTTTACTCCTTGCACAGGAGGTGTACACGGGCCCACTTCTCCAGCTTGCCCAGGTGCCTCAGGTTGACATCGTGTCCCTCCGGTGTGTCGACTGCACCACACAGCTCGGTGTTGTCAGCACACGCTCGATCCCACTGGCCATGTCACTGACAAAGATGTTAAGTAGTGCTGGTCCAAACACCAACTCCATCTTTTGTTTGTCTGCAAAACTTCCCATTGTTCAGAGCCTCTCACTTCCTAGAAATGTTCTCTGATCTCAACCTCCTTTCAATAAACAGAATAGATGGGATTTATGATCCCACTATAAAGCAGATGTTCCTCCTCCTCCAATATGACAGCTGTAATAGCTCTTTCCCTGCCCTTCCTCTGGTTTTCAAGAACATACAGTTGGAAGAAAATCACTAAATGTTATCACAAGCAAAAACTTTGTGCCCCAGACCCTGACCCAGATGGTTACGAACCATTTCCAGCTTTAATGTATTGCTGGCTGAATTTATGCCTATTTGTTCTTGTGTTCTTCAGCTGCAGCAGTCACCTTTCCTTCCTGCTGCTACTCTTACTTTCCATGTGTTCTCTTCTGTGGTAATGATACAAACATCAGCAAGGGAGAATTAAAAATAACTTTATAATTAACTGGCAAGTATTTAATTTAGGTGAAAAATTGAAGGAGTATTTCTAAACACACAAAAGATACAATTCTGGGTCATTTTTTTCAATATCACCTTAGAAGTACAGGCCCCAGAACTGGGGGTAGCACTGCCACTGTGGTCCCACTGGTAGCAACTGGTAGATGAAGTTATCGCTGTGTGGGGCTTTGCCTAACCTTGTGGACTCCTCTGTTCTTCTTTCAGCTCTGCTTTTGCTGTCGAACAAGAAGGTTTTCTTTCTTTACCTGGTCCTACACTTGTCAGTTCTGCAAGAGGTAAATGTTAAATATCTGTAATGAATTGTATTTCATAGGGGAAAAATAGTGATTTATACGTTAGACATCCTCAAACATTTCCACTGCATACGGTTGATTGTTTTTATTTCTGTAACAGTTGTTGTTAAAAAAAAAAAGAATGCAAAACTGGTTTGTTCCTAAGTAACAGAATTGCTTCCTTGGACTGAAACTCTTGGCTAAGAGTGAGAGCAATGTTCATTTGGGTTTTTTATGCTCCTGGCAGAGTGAGATAGAATTTAGTCAGAGTCCCCAGTCAACAGTTTCATAACCTCTGTTGTTGGGGAAAACATTTCAAGGTGTTTTACCTTTTATATTATTTTTGGAGTATTGTTGGGAGGGAGAAGGGTAAAGAAATCATTTGCAGGCAGAATGAAAAATTTTAAGTTGAAGAGTGAAACAGTAGTTCTGGAGATCTTTGGAATCACTGACTTACTGTCTCATTTACCAAAGGAAGTTTCTTTAGAGGAAAACCAGCTATCTTTTCTTTTTTTTTTCTTTTTTTCTTCTCTGTTTCTTTCTCTTCTTTTTTCCTTCTTTTTTTTTCTTTTTCCCATATAGCTGTAGTTCTTGTTTACCATTTCTTTTTGCTTTTGGCTTCATGTAATTTCTTCATGTATTGGAATATTTATTCATGTAATTGAAACCTGATTGTAGTTACTACATTGAAGAAGCTTTAAAAAATAAAGATGTTTACGGGGAGGACAGGGGAGGATTCTAAGTGCTGAAAACAGTTATCCCATATTCTTGACTTAAATGTCATTTTTCCCAGTGAAATGATTCCTGCTCTTGCTTTCTTACACAGGCCTGTATGCTCACAGTGTTGCAAAAAAGTAAGTAAATAAATTTAGGATTAGACCCTTCCTAATAAACGGTAATCTCGCAAGGATACTGCACGTTCCTTCTGCTGCTCCCCACAGATGCGGTTGCCATCCAAGCCATATTCGACTCTCCCCATCTTCTCACTGGGACCTTCAACCTTGCAAAGAGGAGAAAGCTTTATGAGGCCAGAGAAACCCTCTACCAGTCACCACCATTCGCTGCGGAGCATGGCCAGGTGGGAAATGACCCTGGCTCAGGTGTGGCTGTCACCAGCGCTTCCTCAGTGTTTGATAAGGAGTTATCAGTCAGGAAGGAGATGCCATCAGCCTGCTTTGTAGTTGTCAGTGTTTCTAATGCTGGTAGGAACTCTCCTGAAGCCTGAAAATCCTCATCTCTTCTCATTGCTTCAATGGCTAGCAATAGCAAGGCTGACAGTGTGTCTTAAATCTTTCTTACGTGAGAGGTGGGACAGAATAGGAGTCTGGGACAACTGATAGATGTGGTGCTGAGGGACATGGGTTAGTGGTGCCCTGGCAGCGCCGGGTTAAACGGTTGGACCTGATGGTCTTCAAGGTCTCTTCTGGCCAAAACGATTCTGTGATTCTATGAACTGTGTTTCTGTAGCACCTCTGCAAACATACCCTTAGCGTGTCCTTTCCTGGTGTGAACAGACTCTCTGCAGATAAGTCTTGCAGGCTGGAATTACACACTGAACAGGAATTCAGTGATGACTTGCACAGATTGATTTCTTTTTTTTTCCTAGTTTTTCTATTTTTTTTTTTTCATATCCTTATTTTTTATATTTTAACTAGTTTTATAGATTTATATCAACCCCAGCTGGCTGTCAAAGCTAATCTGAGAAATTAAATATAAAAGAAATTCTCCTTTGTGAGAGGATCCACCGTGTAAATCATTGATCTGCATAAATCACTTGTGCTGCAGATGAGCCAAGTGCATCATCTCTTTATCATTACTCGTTTTACCAAGATAAATGTTCTGCACACCCTCAGTCAGTGGCCCTGCAGTCTTGCCAAGCCAGGCAGAGGCTGTTCTCTCCAGTGTTTGCTCTCCTGGTGTCATTTTTGGGTCAGGAGAAAGGAAGATTGAAATCAAGACGGTTCTGCTGTGCTGTTTCCCAAAGGTGTCCCTCGGGACCTGTTGCCACGCTGCTACATAATGTGACAGGTCCTGCTCTTTTCCCTTCCAGGCTGACCTCAAGGTCCAAATCTGTGGACAAGTCACATGAAGAGTTTCCCAAAGAACTGATGGAGGACTGGAGCACGATGGAGGTGTGCGTGGACTGCAAGAAGTTTATTTCAGAAATCATCAATTCAAGCCGGCGCAGCCTGTCTCTGGCCAACAAGCGAGCCAGGTTAAAAAGGAAAACGCAGTCCTTCTACATGTCGTCGCCGGGAACCTCCGAATACTGCCCCTCGGAAAGGACTATCAATGAGATCTGAGCCCTGTGCCTTTTTCTTTGCTTCTGTCCTCATGAGGTCATCATCCATCAGCAAGGTCACTGGAATTGGATTATCATCCCGTTGCTTCATTTCACTTGACTGGTGTGAGTTTGAATTAGAAGGCAGGATTTCCTGCTCCAGCGGTTCCCCGAGACACGGGACGCTACGTGCAGGTCTGTGCAGAATGCTGCACAACAGGTCAGAAAATCAATAGTTTGAAATCGTTGCCTCTTTTGTATGTGTGCGTTGAAACTAGAAGGCCTTTTCTTGCTTTCAGTCTTTTTTTTTTTAGCCATGCTTTGAATCATTTTTCAGGAGATGAGCTGAAAACGTACATTTAAAGGACAACCAAATCTAATAAAGCGTGGGTGTTAGTGCAGTGGCAACCAGTCAGTCACGGGGGCGGTACCGCCCCAGTAACGCTCACGCCCTGGTTGGGACAGCCGAGGGTCCTACCGCGCACCGGCCACCGAGCGTGAGCGGCCGTGCTCACCACCATCCTTCTTTGGGCTGTTTCCGTTGCTCTGAGGTCGGGGTTCAGCGCGGGACTCTACAGGGTCTGTGTCCAAAGCTCTTCGCCCGGCTTGTCGGCCGCTCCCCTGAGCTGCTCTCCGTCAATAAGCCTTAGCGTACTTCTGAGTGTCTCCTGAGCAGCTTCTAGTGGTTTACTTTCTATTTGAATGTATGAGGATGACTTACTAGTAGCAGTGAAGTTTAGTAGTAGGCCAAGTTGTACAGTCCATGGGGAGGATGGGAAACGAGGGAGGCTTCTAATTTGAACTGAACTACCTGTAAAGTTGTTCTGGCGGTTCCTCCGAGGAACCGGTGGGTACGAGTGTACAGTTGTATTATACCGGAGCACACACATACTGCTAGAGTTGTGTCTGACAGCATATCGACTGAGAACCCCATTTTTTCTGGGGTTTAGAACTTGGCTGTAAAAATTCGTGTTCTGCTGAAATTTGGGACAGTGCTGCTGTCTCAGATTGGGAGCAATCTCTGTTTTGTTTTTTTCTTTAATCTTGTTTTTTCATTCTTTTCTCCCTTTTTAACATGAAAGAGCGCTAGGAGTAGTTGTTTAGAAGTTCCAACAATGTTACAGCATTAATGGACACCTCATGCTTATTTTGCACTTTTTTTTTTTATATTCAAAGTACTTTTTTTTTTTTTTTAATTCAGGCATAGCCAGAATTATTTAGTTAATAATTTGGGGCCAGATAATTTTGGTATGTATTTAAAAACAAGCTAACAACATAGCCAAGTTATTAATACTTGAAAATCAACTACTGTAACTTTTTTCATAAATTTTTTAATACCCTGAGGCGTATTTAATATCTATATAGCAGTGTATTATAGAGTGACATAGCAGAAAAGGTTCAGATCTATTTATTAACATTTCTATACTTCGGATTAATGAGAGATACCTCAGAACTGCTCCAAAGTAGCTGGGACCGCATTTCCGTAATGTGATTTTTCAAGATGTTATTAATCTGAACAGCTTCTCCTGTCCAAAGCTCCAAAGGCCAAGAGAAAGCCAACCCCTCCCCCCCCCCCCACCAGCCCCAGTAGGGCAGGGTGTGGGATGCTGGAGGCGGTTGGGTCCCACAGGGTAGCTGGGCTCCAGCCCCACCAGGGGCTGCTCCCTCTGCCCAGGGGAACGCGGCTTGCCCTTCGCAGTCTGTCGGCGAGTTCCGTCGCAGCCTTTGGAGCAGCCGCTCATAGCACGATATCTTTTAACTTGATTTGAAAAGCACACACTAAATTCTCTTTAAATCTTCCCAGGGACTCATCCATCCTTAGTTTTTTATTTCAACACCCCTTTGGAAAAAAATTTTGCATAAGTGGGGCTTATTGAAATAATGGTTTTAATTTCCTACAAACCACTGCAAAGAGGAGAAACAGGGCTCAAGGCGGGACTCTCCCTCGAGGCTGCCCTGCCGAAGGTCAGCTGCCGGGGTCCTGTCCTCGGGGTGCCTCTGCTAAAGGGTCTTGCATGTCAAAGCACCTGGAGTTCTGGCAGAGATGGGGCCGTAGGGGGCACGGGGGGAGTTCTG